>CALNHX010006016.1:0-96808 GCA_940337035.1 Agriotes lineatus | reverse complement strand
GCCGCCAACATTTCGAGGCATGCGGCCAACACTTCCAGCAATGCCGCCAACATTTCGAGCCATGCCGCCAACATTTCGAGTCATGCCGCCAACATTTCGAGCCATGCCGCCAACATTTCGAGCCAGGCCGCCAACATTTCGAGCCACGCCGTCAACATTTCGAGCCATGCCGCCAACATTTCGAGCCATGCCGCCAACATTTCGAGCCATGCCGCCACCATTTCGAGCCATGCCGCCAACATTTCGAGCCATGCCTCTAACATTTCGAACCATGCCGCCACCATTTCGAGCCATGCCGCCAACATTTCGAGCCATGCCGCCAACATTTTGAGCCATGCCGCCAACATTTCGAACAATGCCGCAAACATTTCGAGCCATGCCGCCAACATTTCGAGCCATGCCGCAAACATTTCGAGCTATGCCTCCAACATTTCGAGCCATGCCGCCAACATTTCGAGCCATGCCGCCAACATTTCTAGCAATGCCGCCAACATTTCGAGCCACGCCGCCAACATTTCGAACCATGCCGCCAACAGTTCGAGCCATGCCGCCAACATTCCGAGCCATGTCGCCAACACTTTGAGCCATGCCGCCAACATTTCGAGCCATGCCGCGAACATTTCGAGCCATGCCGCCAACATTTCGAGCCATGCCGCAAACATTTCGAGCTATGCCGCCAACATTTCGAGCCATGCCGCCCACATTTCGAGCCATGCCGCCAACATTTCGAACCATGCCGCCAACATTTCAAGCCATGCTGCCAATATTTCGAGCCAAGCCGCCAACATTTCGAGCCACGCCGCCAACATTGCGAGCCATGCCGCCAACATTTCGAGCCATGCCGCCACATTTCGAGCCATGCCGCCAGTTTTCTAGCAATGCCGCCAACATTTCGAGCCATGCCGCCAACATTTCGAGCCATGCCGCCAACATTTCGAGCCATGCTGCCAACATTTCGAACCATGCCGCCAACAGTTCGAGCCATGCCGCCAACATTCCGAGCCATGTCGCCAACACTTTGAGTCATGCCGCCAACATTTCGAGCCATGCCGCGAACATTTCGAGCCATGCCGCCAACATTTCGAGCCATGCCGCAAACATTTCGAGCTATACCTCCAACATTTCGAGCCATGCCGCCCACATTTCGAGCCATGCCGCCAACATTTCGAACCATGCCGCCAACATTTCGAGCCATGCTGCCAATATTTCGAGCCAAGCCGCCAACATTTCGAGCCACGCCGCCAACATTTCGAGCCATGCCGCCAACATTTCGAGCCATGCCGCCAACATTTCGAGCCATGCCGCCAACATTTCGAGCCATGCCGCAAACATTTCGAGCTATGCCGCCAACATTTCGAGCCACGCCGCCAACATTTCGAGCCATGCCGCCAACATTTCGAGCCATGCCGCCAACATTTCTAGCAATGCCGCCAACATTTCGAGAAATGCCGCCAACATTTCCAGCCATGCCGCAAACATTTCGAGCTATGCCACCAACATTTCGAGCAATGCCGCCCACATTTCGAGCCATGCTGCCAATATTTCGAGCCATGCCGCCAACATTTCTAGCAATGCCGCCAACATTTCGAGCCATGCCGCCAACATTTCGAGCCATGCCGCCAACATTTCGAGCCATGCCGCCAACATTTCGAGCTATGCCGCCAACATTTCGAGCCATGCCGTCCACATTTCGAGCAATGCTGCCAATATTTCGAGCCAAGCCGCCAACATTTCGAGCCACGCCGCCAACATTTCGAGCCATGCCGCCAACATATTGAGCCATGCCGCCAACATTTCGAGCCATGCCGCCAACATTTCTAGCAATGCCGCCAACATTTCGAGCCATGCCGACAACATTTCGAGCCATGCCGCCAACATTTGGAGCCATGCCGCCAACATTTCGAGCCATGCCGCCAACATTTCGAGCCATGCCGCCAACATTTCTAGCTATGCCGCCAAAGCTTCGAGCCATGCCGCCAACATTTCAAGCCATGCCGCCAACATTTTGAGCCATGCCGCCAACATTTCGAGCCATTCCGCTAACACCTCGAGCCATGCCGCCAACACTTCGAGTCATGCCGCCAACATTTCGAGCCATGCCGCCAACATTTCGAGCAATGCCGCCAACATTTCGAGCCATGCCGCCAACATTTCGAGCCATTCCGCTAACACCTCGAGCCATGCCGCCAACACTTCGAGTCATGCCGCCAATATTTCGAGCCATGCCGCCCACATTTCGAGCCATGCCGCCAACATTTCGAGCCATGCCGCCAACATTTCGAGCTATGCCGCCAACATTTCGAGCCATGCCGCAAACATTTCGAGCTATGCCGCCAACATTTCAAGCCATGCCACCAACATTTCGAGCCGTGCCGCCAACATTTTGACCCATGCCGCCAACATTTCGAGCCATGTCGCCAACATTTTGAGCCATGCCGCTATCATTTCGAGCCGTGCCGCCAACATTTCGAGTCATGCCGCCAACATTTCGAGCCATACCGCCAATATTTCGAGCCATGCCGCCAACATTTCGAGCCATGCCGCCAACATTTTGACCCATGCCGCCAACATTTCGAGCCATGTCGCCAACATTTTGAGCCATGCCGCTATCATTTCGAGCCGTGCCGCCAACATTTCGAGTCATGCCGCCAACATTTCGAGCCGTGCCGCCAGTTTTCTAGCAATGCCGCCAACATTTCGAGCCATGCCGCCAACATTTCGAGCCATGCCGCCAACATTTCGAGCCATGCTGCCAACATTTCGAACCATGCCGCCAACAGTTCGAGCCATGCCGCCAACATTCCGAGCCATGTCGCCAACACTTTGAGTCATGCCGCCAACATTTCGAGCCATGCCGCGAACATTTCGAGCCATGCCGCCAACATTTCGAGCCATGCCGCAAACATTTCGAGCTATGCCTCCAACATTTCGAGCCATGCCGCCCACATTTCGAGTCATGCCGCCAACATTTCGAACCATGCCGCCAACATTTCGAGCCATGCTGCCAATATTTCGAGCCAAGCCGCCAACATTTCGAGCCACGCCGCCAACATTTCGAGCCATGCCGCCAACATTTCGAGCCATGCCGCCAACATTTCGAGCCATGCCGCCAACATTTCGAGCCATGCCGCAAACATTTCGAGCTATGCCGCCAACATTTCGAGCCACGCCGCCAACATTTCGAGCCATGCCGCCAACATTTCGAGCCATGCCGCCAACATTTCTAGCAATGCCGCCAACATTTCGAGAAATGCCGCCAACATTTCCAGCCATGCCGCAAACATTTCGAGCTATGCCACCAACATTTCGAGCCATGCCGCCCACATTTCGAGCCATGCTGCCAATATTTCGAGCCATGCCGCCAACATTTCTAGCAATGCCGCCAACATTTCGAGCCATGCCGCCAACATTTCGAGCCATGCCGCCAACATTTCGAGCCATGCCGCCAACATTTCGAGCTATGCCGCCAACATTTCGAGCCATGCCGTCCACATTTCGAGCAATGCTGCCAATATTTCGAGCCAAGCCGCCAACATTTCGAGCCACGCCGCCAACATTTCGAGCCATGCCGCCAACATATTGAGCCATGCCGCCAACATTTCGAGCCATGCCGCCAACATTTCTAGCAATGCCGCCAACATTTCGAGCCATGCCGACAACATTTCGAGCCATGCCGCCAACATTTCGAGCCATGCCGCCAACATTTCGAGCCATGCCGCCAACATTTCGAGCCATGCCGCCAACATTTCTAGCTATGCCGCCAAAGCTTCGAGCCATGCCGCCAACATTTCAAGCCATGCCGCCAACATTTTGAGCCATGCCGCCAACATTTCGAGCCATTCCGCTAACACCTCGAGCCATGCCGCCAACACTTCGAGTCATGCCGCCAACATTTCGAGCCATGCCGCCGACATTTCGAGCAATGCCGCCAACATTTCGAGCCATGCCGCCAACATTTCGAGCCATTCCGCTATCACCTCGAGCCATGCCGCCAACACTTCGAGTCATGCCGCCAATATTTCGAGCCATGCCGCCCACATTTCGAGCCATGCCGCCAACATTTCGAGCCATGCCGCCAACATTTCGAGCTATGCCGCCAACATTTCGAGCCATGCCGCAAACATTTCGAGCTATGCCGCCAACATTTCAAGCCATGCCACCAACATTTCGAGCCGTGCCGCCAACATTTTGACCCATGCCGCCAACATTTCGAGCCATGTCGCCAACATTTTGAGCCATGCCGCTATCATTTCGAGCCGTGCCGCCAACATTTCGAGTCATGCCGCCAACATTTCGAGCCATACCGCCAATATTTCGAGCCATGCCGCCAACATTTCGAGCCATGCCGCCAACATTTTGACCCATGCCGCCAACATTTCGAGCCATGTCGCCAACATTTTTACCCATGCCGCCAACATTTCGAGCCATGTCGCCAACATTTTGAGCCATGCCGCTATCATTTCGAGCCGTGCCGCCAACATTTCGAGTCATGCCGCCAACATTTTGAACCATGCCGCCAACATTTCGAGCTATGCCGCCAACATTTCAAGCAATGCCGCCAACATTTCGAGCCGTGCCGCCAACATTTTGACCCATGCCGCCAACATTTCGAGCCATGTCGCCAACATTTTGAGCCATGCCGCTATTATTTCGAGCCGTGCCGCCAACATTTCGAGTCATGCCGCCAACATTTCGAGCCATACCGCCAATATTTCGAGCCATGCCGCCAACATTTCGAGCCATGCCGCCAACATTTCGAGCCATGCCGCCACAATTTCGAATCATGCCGCCATTTCGAGCCATGCCGCCAACATTTTGAGCCATGCCGCCAACATTTCGAATCATGCCGCCATTTCGAGCCATGCCGCCAACATTTTGAGCCATGCCGCCAACATTTCGAGCAATGCCGCCAACATTTCTAGCCATGCCGCCAACATTTCGAGCCATGCCGCCAACATTTCGAGAAAAGCCGGCAGCATTTCGAGCCATGCCGCCAACATTTCGAGCCATGTCGCCAACATTTCGAGCAACGCCGCCAACATTTGGAGCCACGCCGCCAACGTTTCGAGCCATGCCGCCAACATTTCGAGAAAAGCCGGCAGCATTTCGAGCCATGCCGCCAACATTTCGAGCCATGTCGCCAACATTTCGAGCAACGCCGCCAACATTTCGAGCCATGCCGCCAACATTTCGAGCCATGCCGCCAACATTTCGAGCCATGTCGCCAACATTTCGAGCAACGCCGCCAACATTTGGAGCCACGCCGCCAACATTTCGAGCCATGCCGCCAACATTTCGAGAAAAGCCGGCAGCATTTCGAGCCATGCCGCCAACATTTCGAGCCATGTCGCCAACATTTCGAGCAACGCCGCCAACATTTCGAGCCATGCCGCCAACATTTCGAACCATGCCGCCAACATTTCTAGCCATGCCGCCAACATTTCTAGCCATGCCGTCAACACTTCGAGCTATGCCGCCAACATTTCGAGCCATGCCGCCAATATTTCGAGCCACGCCGCAACATTTCGAGCCATGCCGCCAACATTTCGAGCCATGCCGCCAACATTTCGAGCCATGCCGCCAACATTTCTAGCAATGCCGCCAACATTTCGAGCCACGCCGCCAACATTTTGCACCATGACGCCAACAGTTCGAGCCATGCCGCCAACATTCCGAGCCATGTCGCCAACACTTTGAGCCATGCCGCCAACATTTCGAGCCATGCCGCAAACATTTCGAGCCATGCCGCCAACATTTCGAGTCATGCCGCAAACATTTCGAGCTATGCCGCCAACATTTCGAGCCATGCCGCCCACATTTCGAGCCATGCCGCCAACATTTCGAACCATGCCGCCAACATTTCGAGCCATGCCGCCAATATTTCGAGCCATGCCGCCAACATTTAGAGCCACGCTGCCAACATTTCGAGCCATGCCGCCAACATTTCGAGCCATGCCGCAACGTTTCGAGCCATTCCATCAACATTTCTAGCAATGCCGCCAACATTTCGAGCCATGCCGCCAGCATTTCGAGCTATGCCGCCAACATTTCGAGCTATGCCGCCAACATTTCGAGCCATGCCGCCAACATTTCGAGCAATGCCGCCAACATTTCGAGCCATGCCGCCAACATTTCGAGCCATGCCGCCAACATTTCGAGCCATGCCGCCAACATTTCGAGCCATGCCACCAGCATTTCTAGCTATGCCGCCAAAGCTTTGAGCCATGCCGCCAACATTTCAAGCCATGCCACCAACGTTTCGAGCCATGCCACCAACATTTCTAGCTATGCCGCCAAAGCTTCGAGCCATGCCGCCAACATTTCGAGCCTTGCCGCCAACGTTTCGAGCAATGCCACCAACATTTCTAGCAATGCCACCAGCATTTCTAGCTATGCCGCCAAAGCTTCGAGCCATGCCGCCAACATTTCAAGCCATGCCACCAACATTTCGAGCCATGCCGCCAGCATTTCTAGCTATGCCGCCAAAGCTTCGAGCCATGCCGCCAACATTTCGAGCCTTGCCGCCAACGTTTCGAGCAATGCCACCAACATTTCTAGCAATGCCGCCAACATTTCGAGCCATGCCGCCAGCATTTCGAGCTATGCCGCCAACATTTCGAGCTATGCCGCCAACATTTCGAGTCATGCCGCCAACATTTCGAGCCATGCCACCAGCATTTCTAGCTATGCCGCCAAAGCTTCGAGCCATGCCGCCAACATTTCAAGCCATGCCACCAACATTTCGAGCCATGCCGCCAGCATTTCTAGCTATGCCGCCAAAGCTTCGAGCCATGCCGCCAACATTTCGAGCCTTGCCGCCAACGTTTCGAGCAATGCCACCAACATTTCTAGCAATGCCGCCAACATTTCGAGCCATGCCGCCAGCATTTCGAGCTATGCCGCCAACATTTCGAGCTATGCCGCCAACATTTCGAGTCATGCCGCCAACATTTCGAGCAATGCCGCCAACATTTCGAGCCATGCCGCCAACATTTCGAACCATGCCGCCAACATTTCGAGCCATGCCGCCAACATTTTGAGCCATGCCGCCAACATTTCGAGCCATGCCGCCAACATTTCGAACCATGCCGCCAACATTTCGAGCCATGCCGCCAACATTTCAAGCCATGCCACCAACGTTTCGAGCCATGCCACCAACATTTCTAGCTATGCCGCCAAAGCTTCGAGCCATGCCGCCAACATTTCGAGCCTTGCCGCCAACGTTTCGAGCAATGCCACCAACATTTCTAGCAATGCCGCCAACATTTCGAGCCATGCCACCAGCATTTCTAGCTATGCCGCCAAAGCTTCGAGCCATGCCGCCAACATTTCAAGCCATGCCACCAACATTTCGAGCCATGCCGCCAGCATTTCTAGCTATGCCGCCAAAGCTTCGAGCCATGCCGCCAACATTTCGAGCCTTGCCGCCAACGTTTCGAGCAATGCCACCAACATTTCTAGCAATGCCGCCAACATTTCGAGCCATGCCGCCAGCATTTCGAGCTATGCCGCCAACATTTCGAGCTATGCCGCCAACATTTCGAGTCATGCCGCCAACATTTCGAGCCATGCCACCAGCATTTCTAGCTATGCCGCCAAAGCTTCGAGCCATGCCGCCAACATTTCAAGCCATGCCACCAACATTTCGAGCCATGCCGCCAGCATTTCTAGCTATGCCGCCAAAGCTTCGAGCCATGCCGCCAACATTTCGAGCCTTGCCGCCAACGTTTCGAGCAATGCCACCAACATTTCTAGCAATGCCGCCAACATTTCGAGCCATGCCGCCAGCATTTCGAGCTATGCCGCCAACATTTCGAGCTATGCCGCCAACATTTCGAGTCATGCCGCCAACATTTCGAGCAATGCCGCCAACATTTCGAGCCATGCCGCCAACATTTCGAACCATGCCGCCAACATTTCGAGCCATGCCGCCAACATTTCGAGCAATGCCGCCAACATTTCGAACCATGCCGCCAACATTTCGAACCATGCCGCCAACATTTCGAGCCATGCCGCCAACATTTCGAGCCTTGCCGCCAACGTTTCGAGCAATGCCACCAACATTTCTAGCAATGCCGCCAACATTTCGAGCCATGCCACCAGCATTTCTAGCTATGCCGCCAAAGCTTCGAGCCATGCCGCCAACATTTCAAGCCATGCCACCAACATTTCGAGCCATGCCGCCAGCATTTCTAGCTATGCCGCCAAAGCTTCGAGCCATGCCGCCAACATTTCGAGCCTTGCCGCCAACGTTTCGAGCAATGCCACCAACATTTCTAGCAATGCCGCCAACATTTCGAGCCATGCCGCCAGCATTTCGAGCTATGCCGCCAACATTTCGAGCTATGCCGCCAACATTTTGAGCTATGCCGCCAACATTTCGAGCCATGCCACCAGCATTTCTAGCTATGCCGCCAAAGCTTCGAGCCATGCCGCCAACATTTCAAGCCATGCCACCAACATTTCGAGCCATGCCGCCAGCATTTCTAGCTATGCCGCCAAAGCTTCGAGCCATGCCGCCAACATTTCGAGCCTTGCCGCCAACGTTTCGAGCAATGCCACCAACATTTCTAGCAATGCCGCCAACATTTCGAGCCATGCCGCCAGCATTTCGAGCTATGCCGCCAACATTTCGAGCTATGCCGCCAACATTTCGAGTCATGCCGCCAACATTTCGAGCAATGCCGCCAACATTTCGAGCCATGCCGCCAACATTTCGAACCATGCCGCCAACATTTCGAGCCATGCCGCCAACATTTTGAGCCATGCCGCCAACATTTCGAGCCATTCCGCTAACACCTCGAGCCATGCCGCCAACACTTCGAGTCATGCCGCCAACATTTCGAGCCATGCCGCCAACATTTCGAGCCATGCCGCCAACATTTCCAGCCATGCCGCCAACATTTCGAGCCATGCCGCCAACATTTCGAGCCATGCCGCCAACATTTCGAGCTATGCCGCCAACATTTCAAGCCATGCCGCCAACATTTCGAGCCGTGCCGCCAACATATTGACCCATGCCGCCAACATTTCGAGCCATGTCGCCAACATTTTGAGCCATGCCGCTATCATTTCGAGCCGTGCCGCCAACATTTCGAGTCATGCCGCCAACATTTCGAGCCATACCGCCAATATTTCGAGCCATGCCGCCAACATTTCGAGCCATGCCGCCAACATTTCGAGCCATGCCGCCAACATTTCGAATCATGCCGCCATTTCGAGCCATGCCGCCAACATTTTGAGCCATGCCGCCAACATTTCGAATCATGCCGCCATTTCGAGCCATGCCGCCAACATTTTGAGCCATGCCGCCAACATTTCGAGCAATGCCGCCAACATTTCTAGCCATGCCGCCAACATTTCGAGCCATGCCGCCAACATTTCGAGAAAAGCCGGCAGCATTTCGAGCCATGCCGCCAACATTTCGAGCCATGCCGCCCACATTTCGAGCCATGCTGCCAATATTTCGAGCCATGCCGCCAACATTTCTAGCAATGCCGCCAACATTTCGAGCCATGCCGCCAACATTTCGAGCCATGCCGCCAACATTTCGAGCCATGCCGCCAACATTTCGAGCTATGCCGCCAACATTTCGAGCCATGCCGTCCACATTTCGAGCAATGCTGCCAATATTTCGAGCCAAGCCGCCAACATTTCGAGCCACGCCGCCAACATTTCGAGCCATGCCGCCAACATATTGAGCCATGCCGCCAACATTTCGAGCCATGCCGCCAACATTTCTAGCAATGCCGCCAACATTTCGAGCCATGCCGACAACATTTCGAGCCATGCCGCCAACATTTCGAGCCATGCCGCCAACATTTCGAGCCATGCCGCCAACATTTCGAGCCATGCCGCCAACATTTCTAGCTATGCCGCCAAAGCTTCGAGCCATGCCGCCAACATTTCAAGCCATGCCGCCAACATTTTGAGCCATGCCGCCAACATTTCGAGCCATTCCGCTAACACCTCGAGCCATGCCGCCAACACTTCGAGTCATGCCGCCAACATTTCGAGCCATGCCGCCGACATTTCGAGCAATGCCGCCAACATTTCGAGCCATGCCGCCAACATTTCGAGCCATTCCGCTATCACCTCGAGCCATGCCGCCAACACTTCGAGTCATGCCGCCAATATTTCGAGCCATGCCGCCCACATTTCGAGCCATGCCGCCAACATTTCGAGCCATGCCGCCAACATTTCGAGCTATGCCGCCAACATTTCGAGCCATGCCGCAAACATTTCGAGCTATGCCGCCAACATTTCAAGCCATGCCACCAACATTTCGAGCCGTGCCGCCAACATTTTGACCCATGCCGCCAACATTTCGAGCCATGTCGCCAACATTTTGAGCCATGCCGCTATCATTTCGAGCCGTGCCGCCAACATTTCGAGTCATGCCGCCAACATTTCGAGCCATACCGCCAATATTTCGAGCCATGCCGCCAACATTTCGAGCCATGCCGCCAACATTTTGACCCATGCCGCCAACATTTCGAGCCATGTCGCCAACATTTTTACCCATGCCGCCAACATTTCGAGCCATGTCGCCAACATTTTGAGCCATGCCGCTATCATTTCGAGCCGTGCCGCCAACATTTCGAGTCATGCCGCCAACATTTTGAACCATGCCGCCAACATTTCGAGCTATGCCGCCAACATTTCAAGCAATGCCGCCAACATTTCGAGCCGTGCCGCCAACATTTTGACCCATGCCGCCAACATTTCGAGCCATGTCGCCAACATTTTGAGCCATGCCGCTATTATTTCGAGCCGTGCCGCCAACATTTCGAGTCATGCCGCCAACATTTCGAGCCATACCGCCAATATTTCGAGCCATGCCGCCAACATTTCGAGCCATGCCGCCAACATTTCGAGCCATGCCGCCACAATTTCGAATCATGCCGCCATTTCGAGCCATGCCGCCAACATTTTGAGCCATGCCGCCAACATTTCGAATCATGCCGCCATTTCGAGCCATGCCGCCAACATTTTGAGCCATGCCGCCAACATTTCGAGCAATGCCGCCAACATTTCTAGCCATGCCGCCAACATTTCGAGCCATGCCGCCAACATTTCGAGAAAAGCCGGCAGCATTTCGAGCCATGCCGCCAACATTTCGAGCCATGTCGCCAACATTTCGAGCAACGCCGCCAACATTTGGAGCCACGCCGCCAACGTTTCGAGCCATGCCGCCAACATTTCGAGAAAAGCCGGCAGCATTTCGAGCCATGCCGCCAACATTTCGAGCCATGTCGCCAACATTTCGAGCAACGCCGCCAACATTTCGAGCCATGCCGCCAACATTTCGAGCCATGCCGCCAACATTTCGAGCCATGTCGCCAACATTTCGAGCAACGCCGCCAACATTTGGAGCCACGCCGCCAACATTTCGAGCCATGCCGCCAACATTTCGAGAAAAGCCGGCAGCATTTCGAGCCATGCCGCCAACATTTCGAGCCATGTCGCCAACATTTCGAGCAACGCCGCCAACATTTCGAGCCATGCCGCCAACATTTCGAACCATGCCGCCAACATTTCTAGCCATGCCGCCAACATTTCTAGCCATGCCGTCAACACTTCGAGCTATGCCGCCAACATTTCGAGCCATGCCGCCAATATTTCGAGCCACGCCGCAACATTTCGAGCCATGCCGCCAACATTTCGAGCCATGCCGCCAACATTTCGAGCCATGCCGCCAACATTTCTAGCAATGCCGCCAACATTTCGAGCCACGCCGCCAACATTTTGCACCATGACGCCAACAGTTCGAGCCATGCCGCCAACATTCCGAGCCATGTCGCCAACACTTTGAGCCATGCCGCCAACATTTCGAGCCATGCCGCAAACATTTCGAGCCATGCCGCCAACATTTCGAGTCATGCCGCAAACATTTCGAGCTATGCCGCCAACATTTCGAGCCATGCCGCCCACATTTCGAGCCATGCCGCCAACATTTCGAACCATGCCGCCAACATTTCGAGCCATGCCGCCAATATTTCGAGCCATGCCGCCAACATTTAGAGCCACGCTGCCAACATTTCGAGCCATGCCGCCAACATTTCGAGCCATGCCGCCAACGTTTCGAGCCATTCCATCAACATTTCTAGCAATGCCGCCAACATTTCGAGCCATGCCGCCAGCATTTCGAGCTATGCCGCCAACATTTCGAGCTATGCCGCCAACATTTCGAGCCATGCCGCCAACATTTCGAGCAATGCCGCCAACATTTCGAGCCATGCCGCCAACATTTCGAGCCATGCCGCCAACATTTCGAGCCATGCCGCCAACATTTCGAGCCATGCCACCAGCATTTCTAGCTATGCCGCCAAAGCTTTGAGCCATGCCGCCAACATTTCAAGCCATGCCACCAACGTTTCGAGCCATGCCACCAACATTTCTAGCTATGCCGCCAAAGCTTCGAGCCATGCCGCCAACATTTCGAGCCTTGCCGCCAACGTTTCGAGCAATGCCACCAACATTTCTAGCAATGCCACCAGCATTTCTAGCTATGCCGCCAAAGCTTCGAGCCATGCCGCCAACATTTCAAGCCATGCCACCAACATTTCGAGCCATGCCGCCAGCATTTCTAGCTATGCCGCCAAAGCTTCGAGCCATGCCGCCAACATTTCGAGCCTTGCCGCCAACGTTTCGAGCAATGCCACCAACATTTCTAGCAATGCCGCCAACATTTCGAGCCATGCCGCCAGCATTTCGAGCTATGCCGCCAACATTTCGAGCTATGCCGCCAACATTTCGAGTCATGCCGCCAACATTTCGAGCCATGCCACCAGCATTTCTAGCTATGCCGCCAAAGCTTCGAGCCATGCCGCCAACATTTCAAGCCATGCCACCAACATTTCGAGCCATGCCGCCAGCATTTCTAGCTATGCCGCCAAAGCTTCGAGCCATGCCGCCAACATTTCGAGCCTTGCCGCCAACGTTTCGAGCAATGCCACCAACATTTCTAGCAATGCCGCCAACATTTCGAGCCATGCCGCCAGCATTTCGAGCTATGCCGCCAACATTTCGAGCTATGCCGCCAACATTTCGAGTCATGCCGCCAACATTTCGAGCAATGCCGCCAACATTTCGAGCCATGCCGCCAACATTTCGAACCATGCCGCCAACATTTCGAGCCATGCCGCCAACATTTTGAGCCATGCCGCCAACATTTCGAGCCATGCCGCCAACATTTCGAACCATGCCGCCAACATTTCGAGCCATGCCGCCAACATTTCAAGCCATGCCACCAACGTTTCGAGCCATGCCACCAACATTTCTAGCTATGCCGCCAAAGCTTCGAGCCATGCCGCCAACATTTCGAGCCTTGCCGCCAACGTTTCGAGCAATGCCACCAACATTTCTAGCAATGCCGCCAACATTTCGAGCCATGCCACCAGCATTTCTAGCTATGCCGCCAAAGCTTCGAGCCATGCCGCCAACATTTCAAGCCATGCCACCAACATTTCGAGCCATGCCGCCAGCATTTCTAGCTATGCCGCCAAAGCTTCGAGCCATGCCGCCAACATTTCGAGCCTTGCCGCCAACGTTTCGAGCAATGCCACCAACATTTCTAGCAATGCCGCCAACATTTCGAGCCATGCCGCCAGCATTTCGAGCTATGCCGCCAACATTTCGAGCTATGCCGCCAACATTTCGAGTCATGCCGCCAACATTTCGAGCCATGCCACCAGCATTTCTAGCTATGCCGCCAAAGCTTCGAGCCATGCCGCCAACATTTCAAGCCATGCCACCAACATTTCGAGCCATGCCGCCAGCATTTCTAGCTATGCCGCCAAAGCTTCGAGCCATGCCGCCAACATTTCGAGCCTTGCCGCCAACGTTTCGAGCAATGCCACCAACATTTCTAGCAATGCCGCCAACATTTCGAGCCATGCCGCCAGCATTTCGAGCTATGCCGCCAACATTTCGAGCTATGCCGCCAACATTTCGAGTCATGCCGCCAACATTTCGAGCAATGCCGCCAACATTTCGAGCCATGCCGCCAACATTTCGAACCATGCCGCCAACATTTCGAGCCATGCCGCCAACATTTCGAGCAATGCCGCCAACATTTCGAACCATGCCGCCAACATTTCGAACCATGCCGCCAACATTTCGAGCCATGCCGCCAACATTTCGAGCCTTGCCGCCAACGTTTCGAGCAATGCCACCAACATTTCTAGCAATGCCGCCAACATTTCGAGCCATGCCACCAGCATTTCTAGCTATGCCGCCAAAGCTTCGAGCCATGCCGCCAACATTTCAAGCCATGCCACCAACATTTCGAGCCATGCCGCCAGCATTTCTAGCTATGCCGCCAAAGCTTCGAGCCATGCCGCCAACATTTCGAGCCTTGCCGCCAACGTTTCGAGCAATGCCACCAACATTTCTAGCAATGCCGCCAACATTTCGAGCCATGCCGCCAGCATTTCGAGCTATGCCGCCAACATTTCGAGCTATGCCGCCAACATTTTGAGCTATGCCGCCAACATTTCGAGCCATGCCACCAGCATTTCTAGCTATGCCGCCAAAGCTTCGAGCCATGCCGCCAACATTTCAAGCCATGCCACCAACATTTCGAGCCATGCCGCCAGCATTTCTAGCTATGCCGCCAAAGCTTCGAGCCATGCCGCCAACATTTCGAGCCTTGCCGCCAACGTTTCGAGCAATGCCACCAACATTTCTAGCAATGCCGCCAACATTTCGAGCCATGCCGCCAGCATTTCGAGCTATGCCGCCAACATTTCGAGCTATGCCGCCAACATTTCGAGTCATGCCGCCAACATTTCGAGCAATGCCGCCAACATTTCGAGCCATGCCGCCAACATTTCGAACCATGCCGCCAACATTTCGAGCCATGCCGCCAACATTTTGAGCCATGCCGCCAACATTTCGAGCCATTCCGCTAACACCTCGAGCCATGCCGCCAACACTTCGAGTCATGCCGCCAACATTTCGAGCCATGCCGCCAACATTTCGAGCCATGCCGCCAACATTTCCAGCCATGCCGCCAACATTTCGAGCCATGCCGCCAACATTTCGAGCCATGCCGCCAACATTTCGAGCTATGCCGCCAACATTTCAAGCCATGCCGCCAACATTTCGAGCCGTGCCGCCAACATATTGACCCATGCCGCCAACATTTCGAGCCATGTCGCCAACATTTTGAGCCATGCCGCTATCATTTCGAGCCGTGCCGCCAACATTTCGAGTCATGCCGCCAACATTTCGAGCCATACCGCCAATATTTCGAGCCATGCCGCCAACATTTCGAGCCATGCCGCCAACATTTCGAGCCATGCCGCCAACATTTCGAATCATGCCGCCATTTCGAGCCATGCCGCCAACATTTTGAGCCATGCCGCCAACATTTCGAATCATGCCGCCATTTCGAGCCATGCCGCCAACATTTTGAGCCATGCCGCCAACATTTCGAGCAATGCCGCCAACATTTCTAGCCATGCCGCCAACATTTCGAGCCATGCCGCCAACATTTCGAGAAAAGCCGGCAGCATTTCGAGCCATGCCGCCAACATTTCGAGCCATGCCGCAAACATTTCGAGCTATGCCGCCAACATTTCGAGCCATGCCGCCCACATTTCGAGCCATGCCGCCAACATTTCGAACCATGCCGCCAACATTTCGAGCCATGCCGCCAACATTTCGAGCCATGCCGCAAACATTTCGAGCTATGCCGCCAACATTTCGAGCCATGCCGCCCACATTTCGAGCCATGCCGCCAACATTTCTAGCAATGCCGCCAACATTTCGAGCCATGCCGCCAGCATTTCGAGCTATGCCGCCAACATTTCGAGCCATGCCGCCAACACTTCGAGCCATGCCGCCAACATTTCGAGCCATGCCGCAAACATTTCGAGCTATGCCGCCAACATTTCGAGCCATGCCGCCCACATTTCGAGCCATGCCGCCAACATTTCGAACCATGCCGCCAACATTTCGAGCCATGCCGCCAACATTTCGAGCCATGCCGCAAACATTTCGAGCTATGCCGCCAACATTTCGAGCCATGCCGCCCACATTTCGAGCCATGCCGCCAACATTTCTAGCAATGTCGCCAACATTTCGAGCCATGCCGCCAGCATTTCGAGCTATGCCGCCAACATTTCGAGCCATGCCGCCCACATTTCGAGCCATGCCGCCAACATTTCGAACCATGCCGCCAACATTTCGAGCCATGCCGCCAACATTTCGAGCCATGCCGCAAATATTTCGAGCCATGCAGCCAACATTTCGAGCCACGCCGCCAACATTTCGAGCCATGCCGCCAACATTTCGAGCCATGCCGCCAACATTTCTAGCAATGCCGCCAACATTTCGAGCCATGCCGCCAGCATTTCGAGCTATGCCGCCGACATTTCGAGCTATGCCGCCAACATTTCGAGCCATGCCGCCAACATTTCGAGCAATGCCGCCAACATTTCGAGCCATGCCGCCAACATTTCGAACCATGCCGCCAACATTTCGAACCATGCCGCCAACATTTCTAGCTATTCCGCCAAAGCTTCGAGCCATGCCGCCAACATTTCAAGCCATGCCGCTAACACCTCGAGCCATGCCGCCAACACTTCGAGCCATGCCGCCAACATTTTGAGCCATGCCGCCAACATTTTGAGCAATGCCGCCAACATTTCGAGCCATGCCGCCAACATTTCCAGCCATGCCGCCAACATTTCGAGCCATGCCGCCAACATTTCGAGCCATGCCGCCAACATTTCGAGCTATGCCGCCAACATTTCGAGCCATGCCGCCAACATTTCGAGCCGTACCGCCAACATTTTGAGCCCTGCCGCCAACATTTCGAGCCATGCCGCCAACATTTTGAGCCATGCCGCCATCATTTCGAGCCATGCCGCCAACATTTCGAGCCATGCCGCCAACATTTCGAGCCATGCCGCCAACATTTCGAGCCATGCCGCCAACATTTCGAGCCATGCCGCCAACATTTCTAGCTATGCCGCCAAAGCTTCGAGCCATGCCGCCAACATTTCAAGCCATGCCGCCAACATTTTGAGCCATTCCGCTAACACCTCGAGCCATGCCGCCTACACTTCGAGTCATGCCGCCAACATTTCGAGCCATGCCGCTAACACCTCGAGCCATGCCGCCAACACTTCGAGTCATGCCGCCAACATTTCGAGCCATTCCGCTAACACCTCGAGTTATGCCGCCAACACTTCGAGTCATGCCGCCAACATTTCGAGCCATGCCGCCAACATTTCGAGCAATGCCGCCAACATTTCCAGCCATGCCGCCAACATTTCGAGCCATGCCGCCAACATTTCGAGCCATGCCGCCAACATTTCGAGCTATGCCGCCAACATTTCCAGCCATGCCGCCAACATTTCGAGCCATACCGCCAACATTTCGAGCCATGCCGCCAACATTTCGAGCCATGCCGCCAACAGTTCGAGCCATGCCGCCAACATTTCTAGCTATGCCGCCAAAGCTTCGAGCCATGCCGCCAACATTTCAAGCCATGCCGCCAACATTTTGAGCCATTCCGCTAACACCTCGAGCCATGCCGCCAACACTTCGAGTCATGCCGCCAACATTTCGAGCCATTCCGCTAACACCTCGAGCCTTGCCGCCAACATTTCGAGACATTCCGCTAACACCTCGAGCCATGCCGCCAACACTTCGAGTCATGCCGCCAACATTTCGAGCCATGCCGACATCATTTCGAGCCATGCCGCCAACATTTCGAGCCATGCCGCCAACATTTCGAGCCATGCCGCCAACATTTCGAGCTATGCCGCCAACATTTCGAGCCATGCCGCCAACATTTCGAGCCATGCCGCCAACATTTCTAGCTATGCCGCCAAAGCTTCGAGCCATGCCGCCAACATTTCAAGCCATGCCGCCAACATTTAGAGCCATTCCGCTAACACCTCGAGCCATGCCGCCAACACTTCGAGTCATGCCGCCAACATTTCGAGCCATGCCGCTAACACCTCGAGCCATGCTGCCAACACTTCGAGTCATGCCGCCAACATTTCGAGCCATTCCGCTAACACCTCGAGCCATGCCGCCAACACTTCGAGTCATGCCGCCAACATTTCCAGCCATGCCGCCAACATTTCGAGCCATGCCGCCAACATTTCGAATCATGCCGCCATTTCGAGCCATGCCGCCAACATTTTGAGCCATGCCGCCAACATTTCGAATCATGCCGCCATTTCGAGCCATGCCGCCAACATTTTAAGCCATGCCGCCAACATTTCGAGCAATGCCGCCAACATTTCTAGCCATGCCGCCAACATTTCGAGCCATGCCGCCAACATTTCGAGAAAAGCCGGCAGCATTTCGAGCCATGCCGCCAACATTTCGAGCCATGTCGCCAACATTTCGAGCAACGCCGCCAACATTTGGAGCCACGCCGCCAATGTTTCGAGCCATGCCGCCAACATTTCGAGAAAAGCCGGCAGCATTTCGAGCCATGCCGCCAACATTTCGAGCCATGTCGCCAACATTTCGAGCAACGCCGCCAACATTTCGAGCCATGCCGCCAACATTTCGAGCCATGCCGCCAACATTTCGAGCCATGTCGCCAACATTTCGAGCAACGCCGCCAACATTTGGAGCCACGCCGCCAACATTTCGAGCCATGCCGCCAACATTTCGAGAAAAGCCGGCAGCATTTCGAGCCATGCCGCCAACAATTCGAGCCATGTCGCCAACATTTCGAGCAACGCCGCCAACATTTCGAGCCATGCCGCCAACATTTCGAACCATGCCGCCAACATTTCTAGCCATGCCGCCAACATTTCTAGCCATGCCGTCAACACTTCGAGCTATGCCGCCAACATTTCGAGCCATGCCGCCAATATTTCGAGCCACGCCGCAACATTTCGAGCCATGCCGCCAACATTTCGAGCCATGCCGCCAACATTTCGAGCCATGCCGCCAACATTTCTAGCAATGCCGCCAACATTTCGAGCCACGCCGCCAACATTTTGCACCATGCCGCCAACAGTTCGAGCCATGCCGCCAACATTCCGAGCCATGTCGCCAACACTTTGAGCCATGCCGCCAACATTTCGAGCCATGCCGCAAACATTTCGAGCCATGCCGCCAACATTTCGAGTCATGCCGCAAACATTTCGAGCTATGCCGCCAACATTTCGAGCCATGCCGCCCACATTTCGAGCCATGCCGCCAACATTTCGAACCATGCCGCCAACATTTCGAGCCATGCCGCCAATATTTCGAGCCATGCCGCCAACATTTAGAGCCACGCTGCCAACATTTCGAGCCATGCCGCCAACATTTCGAGCCATGCCGCCAACGTTTCGAGCCATGCCATCAACATTTCTAGCAATGCCGCCAACATTTCGAGCCATGCCGCCAGCATTTCGAGCTATGCCGCCAACATTTCGAGCTATGCCGCCAACATTTCGAGCCATGCCGCCAACATTTCGAGCAATGCCGCCAACATTTCGAGCCATGCCGCCAACATTTCGAGCCATGCCGCCAACATTTCGAGCCATGCCGCCAACATTTCGAGCCATGCCACCAGCATTTCTAGCTATGCCGCCAAAGCTTCGAGCCATGCCGCCAACATTTCAAGCCATGCCGCCAACGTTTCGAGCCATGCCACCAACATTTCTAGCAATGCCGCCAACATTTCGAGCCATGCCGCCAGCATTTCTAGCTATGCCGCCAAAGCTTCGAGCCATGCCGCCAACATTTCGAGCCTTGCCGCCAACGTTTCGAGCAATGCCACCAACATTTCTAGCAATGCCGCCAACATTTCGAGCCATGCCGCCAGCATTTCGAGCTATGCCGCCAACATTTCGAGCTATGCCGCCAACATTTCGAGTCATGCCGCCAACATTTCGAGCAATGCCGCCAACATTTCGAGCCATGCCGCCAACATTTCGAACCATGCCGCCAACATTTCGAGCCATGCCGCCAACATTTTGAGCCATGCCGCCAACATTTCGAGCCATTCCGTTAACACCTCGAGCCATGCCGCCAACACTTCGAGTCATGCCGCCAACATTTCGAGCCATGCCGCCAACATTTCGAGCCATGCCGCCAACATTTCCAGCCATGCCGCCAACATTTCGAGCCATGCCGCCAACATTTCGAGCCATGCCGCCAACATTTCGAGCTATGCCGCCAACATTTCAAGCCATGCCGCCAACATTTCGAGCCGTGCCGCCAACATATTGACCCATGCCGCCAACATTTCGAGCCATGTCGCCAACATTTTGAGCCATGCCGCTATCATTTCGAGCCGTGCCGCCAACATTTCGAGTCATGCCGCCAACATTTCGAGCCATACCGCCAATATTTCGAGCCATGCCGCCAACATTTCGAGCCATGCCGCCAACATTTCGAGCCATGCCGCCAACATTTCGAATCATGCCGCCATTTCGAGCCATGCCGCCAACATTTTGAGCCATGCCGCCAACATTTCGAATTATGCCGCCATTTCGAGCCATGCCGCCAACATTTTGAGCCATGCCGCCAACATTTCGAGCAATGCCGCCAACATTTCTAGCCATGCCGCCAACATTTCGAGCCATGCCGCCAACATTTCGAGAAAAGCCGGCAGCATTTCGAGCCATGCCGCCAACATTTCGAGCCATGCCGCAAACATTTCGAGCTATGCCGCCAACATTTCGAGCCATGCCGCCCACATTTCGAGCCATGCCGCCAACATTTCGAACCATGCCGCCAACATTTCGAGCCATGCCGCCAACATTTCGAGCCATGCCGCAAACATTTCGAGCTATGCCGCCAACATTTCGAGCCATGCCGCCCACATTTCGAGCCATGCCGCCAACATTTCTAGCAATGCCGCCAACATTTCGAGCCATGCCGCCAGCATTTCGAGCTATGCCGCCAACATTTCGAGCCATGCCGCCAACACTTCGAGCCATGCCGCCAACATTTCGAGCCATGCCGCAAACATTTCGAGCTATGCCGCCAACATTTCGAGCCATGCCGCCCACATTTCGAGCCATGCCGCCAACATTTCGAACCATGCCGCCAACATTTCGAGCCATGCCGCCAACATTTCGAGCCATGCCGCAAACATTTCGAGCTATGCCGCCAACATTTCGAGCCATGCCGCCCACATTTCGAGCCATGCCGCCAACATTTCTAGCAATGCCGCCAACATTTCGAGCCATGCCGCCAGCATTTCGAGCTATGCCGCCAACATTTCGAGCCATGCCGCCCACATTTCGAGCCATGCCGCCAACATTTCGAACCATGCCGCCAACATTTCGAGCCATGCCGCCAACATTTCGAGCCATGCCGCAAATATTTCGAGCCATGCAGCCAACATTTCGAGCCACGCCGCCAACATTTCGAGCCATGCCGCCAACATTTCGAGCCATGCCGCCAACATTTCTAGCAATGCCGCCAACATTTCGAGCCATGCCGCCAGCATTTCGAGCTATGCCGCCAACATTTCGAGCTATGCCGCCAACATTTCGAGCCATGCCGCCAACATTTCGAGCAATGCCGCCAACATTTCGAGCCATGCCGCCAACATTTCGAACCATGCCGCCAACATTTCGAACCATGCCGCCAACATTTCTAGCTATTCCGCCAAAGCTTCGAGCCATGCCGCCAACATTTCAAGCCATGCCGCTAACACCTCGAGCCATGCCGCCAACACTTCGAGCCATGCCGCCAACATTTTGAGCCATGCCGCCAACATTTTGAGCAATGCCGCCAACATTTCGAGCCATGCCGCCAACATTTCCAGCCATGCCGCCAACATTTCGAGCCATGCCGCCAACATTTCGAGCCATGCCGCCAACATTTCGAGCTATGCCGCCAACATTTCGAGCCATGCCGCCAACATTTCGAGCCGTACCGCCAACATTTTGAGCCCTGCCGCCAAAATTTCGAGCCATGCCGCCAACATTTTGAGCCATGCCGCCATCATTTCGAGCCATGCCGCCAACATTTCGAGCCATGCCGCCAACATTTCGAGCCATGCCGCCAACATTTCGAGCCATGCCGCCAACATTTCGAGCCATGCCGCCAACATTTCTAGCTATGCCGCCAAAGCTTCGAGCCATGCCGCCAACATTTCAAGCCATGCCGCCAACATTTTGAGCCATTCCGCTAACACCTCGAGCCATGCCGCCTACACTTCGAGTCATGCCGCCAACATTTCGAGCCATGCCGCTAACACCTCGAGCCATGCCGCCAACACTTCGAGTCATGCCGCCAACATTTCGAGCCATTCCGCTAACACCTCGAGTTATGCCGCCAACACTTCGAGTCATGCCGCCAACATTTCGAGCCATGCCGCCAACATTTCGAGCAATGCCGCCAACATTTCCAGCCATGCCGCCAACATTTCGAGCCATGCCGCCAACAGTTCGAGCCATGCCGCCAACATTTCTAGCTATGCCGCCAAAGCTTCGAGCCATGCCGCCAACATTTCAAGCCATGCCGCCAACATTTTGAGCCATTCCGCTAACACCTCGAGCCATGCCGCCAACACTTCGAGTCATGTCGCCAACATTTCGAGCCATTCCGCTAACACCTCGAGCCTTGCCGCCAACATTTCGAGCCATTCCGCTAACACCTCGAGCCATGCCGCCAACACTTCGAGTCATGCCGCCAACATTTCGAGCCATGCCGACATCATTTCGAGCCATGCCGCCAACATTTCGAGCCATGCCGCCAACATTTCGAGCCATGCCGCCAACATTTCGAGCTATGCCGCCAACATTTCGAGCCATGCCGCCAACATTTCGAGCCATGCCGCCAACATTTCTAGCTATGCCGCCAAAGCTTCGAGCCATGCCGCCAACATTTCAAGCCATGCCGCCAACATTTTGAGCCATTCCGCTAACACCTCGAGCCATGCCGCCAACACTTCGAGTCATGCCGCCAACATTTCGAGCCATGCCGCTAACACCTCGAGCCATGCTGCCAACACTTCGAGTCATGCCGCCAACATTTCGAGCCATTCCGCTAACACCTCGAGCCATGCCGCCAACACTTCGAGTCATGCCGCCAACATTTCCAGCCATGCCGCCATCATTTCCAGCCATGCCGCCAACATTTCGAGCCATGCCGCCAACATTTCGAGCCATGCCGCCAACATTTCGAGCCATGCCGCCAACATTTCGAGCCATGCCGCCAACATTTCTAGCTATGCCGCCAAAGCTTCGAGCCATGCCGCCAACATTTCAAGCCATGCCGCCAACATTTTGAGCCATTCCGCTAACACCTCGAGCCATGCCGCCAACACTTTGAGTCATGCCGCCAACATTTCGAGCCATGCCGCTAACACCTCGAGCCATGCCGCCAACACTTCGAGTCATGCCGCCAACATTTCGAGCCATTCCGCTAACACCTCGAGCCATGCCGCCGACACTTCGAGTCATGCCGCCAACATTTCGAGACATTCCGCCAACATTTCGAGCAATGCCGCCAACATTTCGAGCCACGCCGCCAACATTTCCAGCCATGCCGCCAACATTTCGAGCCATGCCGCCAACATTTCGAGCCATGCCGATAACATTTCGAGCCATGCCGCCAACATTTCGAGCCATGCCGCCAACATTTCCAGCCATGCCGCCAACATTTCGAGCCATGCCGCCAACATTTCCAGCCATGCCGCCAACATTTCAAGCCATGCCGCCAACATTTCAAGCCATGCCGCCAACATTTCGAGCCATGCCGCCTACATTTCAAGCCATGCCGCCAACATTTCGAGCCATGCCGCCAACATTTCGAGTCATGCCGCTAATATTTTGAGCCATGCCGCCATCATTCCGAGCAATGCCGCCAACATTTTGAGCCATGCCGCCATCATTTCGAGCCATGCCGCCAACATTTTGAGCCATGCCGCCAACATTTCGAGCAATGCCGCCAACATTTTGAGCCATGCCGCCATCATTTCGAGCCATGCCGCCAACATTTCGAGTCATGCCGCCAACATTTCGAGCCATGCCGCTAATATTTTGAGCCATGCCGCCATCATTCCGAGCCATGCCGCCAACATTTCGAGGCATGCGGCCAACACTTCCAGCAATGCCGCCAACATTTCGAGCCATGCCGCCAACATTTTGAGCCATGCCGCCAACATTTCGAGCCATGCCGCCAACATTTCGAGCCAGGCCGCCAACATTTCGAGCCACGCCGTCAACATTTCGAGCCATGCCGCCAACATTTCGAGCCATGCCGCCAACATTTCGAGCCATGCCGCCAACATTTCGAGCCATGCCGCCAACATTTCGAGCCATGCCCCTAACATTTCGAACCATGCCGCCACCATTTCGAGCCATGCCGCCAACATTTCGAGCCATGCCGCCAACATTTTGAGCCATGCCGCCAACATTTCGAACAAAGCCACAAACATTTCGAGCCATGCCGCCAACATTTCGAGCCATGCCGCAAACATTTCGAGCTATGCCGCCAACATTTCGAGCCATGCCGCCAACATTTCGAGCCATGCCGCCAACATTTCTAGCAATGCCGCCAACATTTCGAGCCACGCCGCCAACATTTCGAACCATGCCGCCAACAGTTCGAGCCATGCCGCCAACATTCCGAGCCATGTCGCCAACACTTTGAGCCATGCCGCCAACATTTCGAGCCATGCCGCGAACATTTCGAGCCATGCCGCCAACATTTCGAGCCACGCCGCAAACATTTCGAGCTATGCCGCCAACATTTCGAGCCATGCCGCCCACATTTCGAGCCATGCCGCCAACATTTCGAACCATGCCGTCAACATTTCGAGCCATGCTGCCAATATTTCGAGCCAAGCCGCCAACATTTCGAGCCACGCCGCCAACATTTCGAGCCATGTCGCCAACATTTCGAGCCATGCCGCCAACATTTCGAGCCATGCCGCCAGTTTTCTAGCAATGCCGCCAACATTTCGAGCCATGCCGCCAACATTTCGAGGCATGCCGCCAACATTTCGAGCCATGCCGCCAACATTTCGAGCCATGCCGCCAACATTTCGAACCATGCCGCCAACAGTTCGAGCCATGCCGCCAACATTCCGAGCCATGTCGCCAACACTTTGAGCCATGCCGCCAACATTTCGAGCCATGCTGCAAACATTTCGAGCTATGCCGCCAACATTTCGAGCCATGCCGCCCACATTTCGAGCCATGCCGCCAACATTTCGAACCATGCCGCCAACATTTCGAGCCATGCTGCCAATATTTCGAGCCAAGCCGCCAACATTTCGAGCCACGCCGCCAACATTTCGAGCCATGCCGCCAACATTTCGAGCAATGCCGCCAACATTTCGAGCCATGCCGCCAACATTTCGAGCCATGCCGCCAACATTTCGAGCCATGCCGCAAACATTTCGAGCTATGCCGCCAACATTTCGAGCCACGCCGCCAACATTTCGAGCCATGCCGCCAACATTTCGAGCCATGCCGCCCACATTTCGAGCCATGCCGCCAACATTTCGAACCATGCCGCCAACATTTCGAGCCATGCTGCCAATATTTCGAGCCAAGCCGCCAACATTTCGAGCCACGCCGCCAACATTTCGAGCCATGCCGCCAACATTTCGAGCAATGCCGCCAACATTTCGAGCCATGCCGCCAACATTTCGAGCCATGCCGCCAACATTTCGAGCCATGCCGCAAACATTTCGAGCTATGCCGCCAACATTTCGAGCCAAGCCGCCAACCTTTCCAGCCATGCCGCAAACATATCGAGCTATGCCGCCAACATTTCGAGCCATGCCGCCCACATTTCGAGCCATGCCGCCAACATTTCGAGAAATGCCGCCAACCTTTCTAGCAATGCCGCCAACATTTCGAGAAATGCCGCCAACCTTTCCAGCCATGCCGCAAACATATCGAGCTATGCCGCCAACCTTTCCAGCCATGCCGCAAACATTTCGAGCTATGCCGCCAACATTTCGAGCCACGCCCCAACATTTCGAGCCATGCCGCCAACATTTCGAGCCATGCCGCCAACATTTCGAGCCATGCCGCCAACATTTCGAGCCATGCCGCCAACATTTCTAGCAATGCCGCCAACATTTCGAGAAATGCCGCCAACCTTTCCAGCCATGCCGCAAACATATCGAGCTATGCCGCCAATATTTCGAGCCATGCCGCCAACATTTCTAGCAATGCCGCCAACATTTCGAGCCATGCCGCCAACATTTCGAACCATGCCGCCAACATTTCGAGCCATGCCGCAAACATTTCGAGCTATGCCGCCAACATTTCGAGCCATGCCGCCCACATTTCGAGCAATGCTGCCAATATTTCGAGCCAAGCCGCCAACATTTCGAGCCACGCCGCCAACATTTCGAGCCATGCCGCCAACATTTCGAGCCATGCCGCCAACATTTCGAGCCATGCCGCCAACATTTCTAGCAATGCCGCCAACATTTCGAGCCATGCCGCCAACATTTCGAGCCATGCCGCCAACATTTCGAGCCATGCCGCCAACATTTCGAGCCATGCTGCCAACATTTCTAGCTATGCCGCCAAAGCTTCGAGCCATGCCGCCAACATTTCAAGCCATGCCGCCAACATTTTGAGCCATGCCGCCAACATTTCGAGCCATTCCGCTAACACCTCGAGCCATGCCGCCAACACTTCGAGTCATGCCGCCAACATTTCGAGCCATGCCGCCAACATTTCGATCCATGCCGCCAACATTTCGAGCCATTCCGCTAACACCTCGAGCCATGCCGCCAACACCTCGAGTCATGCCGCCAATATTTCGAGCCATGCCGCCCACATTTCGAGCCATGCCGCCAACATTTCGAGCCATGCCGCCAACATTTCGAGCTATGCCGCCAACATTTCGAGCCATGCCGCAAACATTTCGAGCTATGCCGCCAACATTTCGAGCCATGCCGCCCACATTTCGAGCCATGCCGCCAACATTTTGAACAATGCCGCCAACATTTCGAGCCATGCCGCCAATATTTCGAGCCATGCCGCCAACATTTCGAGCCACGCCGCCAACATTTCGAGCCATGCCGCCAACATTTCGAGCCATGCCGCCAACATTTCTAGCAATGCCGCCAACATTTCGAGCCATGCCGCCAGCATTTCGAGCCATGCCGCCAACATTTCTAGCAATGCCGCCAACATTTCGAGCCATGCCGCCAGCATTTCGAGCTATGCCGCCAAGATTTCGAGCTATGCCGCCAACATTTCGAGCCATGCCGCCAACATTTCGAGCTATGCCGCCAACATTTCGAGCCATGCCGCCAACATTTCGAGCAATGCCGCCAACATTTCGAGCCATGCCGCCAACATTTCGAGCCATGCCGCCAACATTACGAGCCATGCCGCCAACATTTCTAGCTATGCCGCCAAAGCTTCGAGCCATGCCGCCAACATTTCAAGCCATGCCGCTAACATTTCGAGCTATGCCGCCAACATTTCGAGCCATGCCGCCAATATTCGAGCCATGCCGCCAGCATTTCGAGCTATGCCGCCAACATTTCGAGCTATGCCGCCAACATTTCGAGCCATGCCGCCAACATTTCGAGCAATGCCGCCAACATTTCGAGCCATGCCGCCAACATTTCGAGCCATGCCGCCAACATTTCGAGCCATGCCGCCAACATTTCTAGCTATGCCGCCAAAGCTTCGAGCCATGCCGCCAACATTTCAAGCCATGCCGCCAACATTTTGAGCCATGCCGCCAACATTTCGAACCATTCCGCTAACACCTAGAGATATGCCGCCAACACTTCGAGTCATGCCACCAACTTTTCGAGCCATGCCGCCAACATTTCGAGCAATGCCGCCAACATTTCGAGCCATGCCGCCAACATTTCCAGCCATACCGCCAACATTTCTAGCCATGCCGCCAACACTTCGAGTCATGCCACCAACTTTTCGAGCCATGCCGCCAACATTTCGAGCAATGCCGCCAACATTTCGAGCCATGCCGCCAACATTTCCAGCCATGCCGCCAACATTTCGAGCCATGCCGCCAACATTTCGAGCCATGCCGCCAACATTTCGAGCTATGCCGCCAACATTTCGAGCCATGCCGCCAACATTTCGAGCCGTGCCGCCAACATTTTGAGCCATGCCGCCATCATTTCGAGCCATGCCGCCAACATTTCGAGTCATGCCGCCAACATTTCGAGCCATGCCGCCAATATTTCGAGCCATGCCGCCAACATTCCGAGCCATGCCGCCAACATTTCGAGGCATGCGGCCAACACTTCCAGCAATGCCGCCAACATTTCGAGCAATGCCGCCAACATTTCAAGCCATGCCGCCAACATTTCGAGTCAGGCCGCCAACATTTCGAGTCACGCCGTCAACATTTCGAGCCATGCCGCCAACATTTCGAGCCAAGCCGCCAACATTTCGAGCCATGCCGCCAACATTTCGAGCCACGCCGCCACCATTTCGAGCCATGCCGCCAACATTTCGAGTCATGCCTCTAACATTTCGAACCATGCCGCCACCATTTCGAGCCATGCCGCCAACATTTCGAGCCATGCCGCCAACATTTTGAGCCATGCCGCCAACATTTCGAACAATGCCGCAAACATTTCGAGCCATGCCGCAAACATTTCGAGCTATGCCGCCAACATTTCGAGCCATGCCGCCAACATTTCGAGCCATGCCGCAAACATTTCGAGCCATGCCGCCAACATTTCGAGCCACGCCGCCACCATTTCGAGCCATGCCGCCAACATTTCGAGTCATGCCTCTAACATTTCGAACCATGCCGCCACCATTTCGAGCCATGCCGCCAACATTTCGAGCCATGCCGCCAACATTTCGAGCCATGCCGCCAACATTTCGAGCCATGCCGCCAACATTTCGAGCCACGCCGCCACCATTTCGAGCCATGCCGCCAACATTTCGAGTCATGCCTCTAACATTTCGAACCATGCCGCCACCATTTCGAGCCATGCCGCCAACATTTCGAGCCATGCCGCCAACATTTTGAGCCATGCCGCCAACATTTCGAACAATGCCGCAAACATTTCGAGCCATGCCGCAAACATTTCGAGCCATGCCGCCAACATTTCGAGCCATGCCGCCAATATTTCGAGCCACGCCGCAACATTTCGAGCCATGCCGCAAACATTTCGAACAATGCCGCAAACATTTCGAGCCATGCCGCAAACATTTCGAGCTATACCGCCAACATTTTGAGCCATGCCGCCAACATTTCGAGCCATGCCGCAAACATTTCGAGCCATGCCGCCAACATTTCGAGCCATGCCGCCAACATTTCGAGCCATGCCGCCAACACTTCGAACCATGCCGCCAACATTTCGAGCCATGCCGCAAACATTTCGAGCTATGCCGCCAACATTTCGAGCCATGCCGCCAACATTTCGAGCCATGCCGCCAACATTTCGAACCATGCCGCCAACATTTCGAGCCATGCCGCCAACATTTCGAGTCAGGCCGCCAACATTTCGAGTCACGCCGTCAACATTTCGAGCCATGCCGCCAACATTTCGAGCCATGCCGCCAACATTTCGAGCCATGCCGCCAACATTTCGAGCCACGCCGCCACCATTTCGAGCCATGCCGCCAACATTTCGAGTCATGCCTCTAACATTTCGAACCATGCCGCCACCATTTCGAGCCATGCCGCCAACATTTCGAGCCATGCCGCCAACATTTCGAGCCATGCCGCCAACAATTCGAGCCATGCCGCCAACACTTCGAACCATGCCGCCAACATTTCGAGCCATGCCGCAAACATTTCGAGCTATGCCGCGAACATTTCGAGCCATGCCGCCAACATTTCGAGCCATGCCGCCAACATTTCGAGCCATGCCGCCAACATTTCGAGCCATGCCGCCAACACTTCGAACCATGCCGCCAACATTTCGAGCCATGCCGCAAACATTTCGAGCTATGCCGCCAACATTTCGAGCCATGCCGCCAACATTTCGAGCCATGCCGCCAACATTTCGAACCATGCCGCCAACATTTCGAGCCATGCCGCCAACATTTCGAGTCAGGCCGCCAACATTTCGAGTCACGCCGTCAACATTTCGAGCCATGCCGCCAACATTTCGAGCCATGCCGCCAACATTTCGAGCCATGCCGCCAACATTTCGAGCCACGCCGCCAACATTTCGAGCCATGCCGCCAACATTTCGAGCCATGCTGCCAACATTTCGAGTCATGCCTCTAACATTTCGAACCATGCCGCCACCATTTCGAGCCATGCCGCAAACATTTCGAGCCATGCCGCCAACATTTCGAGCCATGCCGCCAACATTTCGAGCCATGCCGCCAACACTTCGAACCATGCCGCCACCATTTCGAGCCATGCCGCCAACATTTCGAGCCATGCCGCCAACATTTCGAGCCATGCCGCCAACACTTCGAACCATGCCGCCAACATTTCGAGCCATGCCGCCAACACTTCGAACCATGCCGCCACCATTTCGAGCCATGCCGCCAACATTTCGAGCCATGCCGCCAACATTTCGAGCCATGCCGCCAACATTTCGAGCCATGCCGCCAGCATTTCGAGCCATGCCGCCAACATTTCGAGCCATGCCGCCAACACTTCGAACCATGCCGCCAACATTTCGAGCCATGCCGCAAACATTTCGAGCTATGCCGCCAACATTTCGAGCTATGCCGCCAACATTTCGAGCCATGCCGCCAACATTTCGAGCCATGCCGCCAACATTTCGAACCATGCCGCCAACATTTCGAGCCATGCCGCCAACATTTCGAGTCAGGCCGCCAACATTTCGAGTCACGCCGTCAACATTTCGAGCCATGCCGCCAACATTTCGAGCCATGCCGCCAACATTTCTAGCCATGCCGCCAACATTTCGAGCCACGCCGCCACCATTTCGAGCCATGCCGCCAACATTTCGAGTCATGCCTCTAACATTTCGAACCATGCCGCCACCATTTCGAGCCATGCCGCCAACATTTCGAGCCATGCCGCCAACATTTTGAGCCATGCCGCCAACATTTCGAACAATGCCGCAAACATTTCGAGCCATGCCGCAAACATTTCGAGCTATGCCGCCAACATTTCGAGCCATGCCGCCAACATTTCGAGCCATGCCGCAAACATTTCGAGCCATGCCGCCAACATTTCGAGCCACGCCGCCACCATTTCGAGCCATGCCGCCAACATTTCGAGTCATGCCTCTAACATTTCGAACCATGCCTCCACCATTTCGAGCCATGCCGCCAACATTTCGAGCCATGCCGCCAACATTTTGAGCCATGCCGCCAACATTTCGAACAATGCCGCAGACATTTCGAGCCATGCCGCAAACATTTCGAGCTATGCCGCCAACATTTCGAGCCATGCCGCCAACATTTCGAACCATGCCGCCAACATTTCGAGCCATGCCGCCAACATTTCGAGCCATGCCGCCAATATTTCGAGCCACGCCGCAACATTTCGAGCCATGCCGCCAACATTTCGAGCCATGCCGCCAACATTTCGAGCCATGCCGCAAACATTTCGAGCCATGCCGCAAACATTTCGAACAATGCCGCAAACATTTCGAGCCATGCCGCAAACATTTCGAGCTATACCGCCAACATTTTGAGCCATGCCGCCAACATTTCGAGCCATGCCGCAAACATTTCGAGCCATGCCGCCAACATTTCGAGCCATGCCGCCAACATTTCGAGCCATGCCGCCAACACTTCGAACCATGCCGCCAACATTTCGAGCCATGCCGCAAACATTTCGAGCTATGCCGCCAACATTTCGAGCCATGCCGCCAACATTTCGAGCCATGCCGCCAACATTTCGAACCATGCCGCCAACATTTCGAGCCATGCCGCCAACATTTCGAGCCATGCCGCCAATATTTCGAGCCACTCCGCAACATTTCGAGCCATGCCGCCAACATTTCGAGCCATGCCGCCAACATTTCGAGCCATGCCGCCAACATTTCTAGCAATGCCGCCAACATTTCGAGCCACGCCGCCAACATTTCGAACCATGCCGCCAACAGTTCGAGCCATGCCGCCAACATTCCGAGCCATGTCGCCAACACTTTGAGCCATGCCGCCAACATTTCGAGCCATGCCGCGAACATTTCGAGCCATGCCGTCAACATTTCGAGCCATGCCGCCAACATTTCGAGCCAAGCCGCCAACATTTCGAGCCATGCCGCCAACATTTCGAGCCACGCCGCCACCATTTCGAGCCATGCCGCCAACATTTCGAGTCATGCCTCTAACATTTCGAACCATGCCGCCACCATTTCGAGCCATGCCGCCAACATTTCGAGCCATGCCGCCAACATTTTGAGCCATGCCGCCAACATTTCGAACAATGCCGCAAACATTTCGAGCCATGCCGCAAACATTTCGAGCTATGCCGCCAACATTTCGAGCCATGCCGCCAACATTTCGAGCCATGCCGCAAACATTTCGAGCCATGCCGCCAACATTTCGAGCCACGCCGCCACCATTTCGAGCCATGCCGCCAACATTTCGAGTCATGCCTCTAACATTTCGAACCATGCCGCCACCATTTCGAGCCATGCCGCCAACATTTCGAGCCATTCCGCCAACATTTCGAGCCATGCCGCCAACATTTCGAGCCATGCCGCCAAAATTTCGAGCCACGCCGCCACCATTTCGAGCCATGCCGCCAACATTTCGAGTCATGCCTCTAACATTTCGAACCATGCCGCCACCATTTCGAGCCATGCCGCCAACATTTCGAGCCATGCCGCCAACATTTTGAGCCATGCCGCCAACATTTCGAACAATGCCGCAAACATTTCGAGCCATGCCGCAAACATTTCGAGCCATGCCGCCAACATTTCGAGCCATGCCGCCAATATTTCGAGCCACGCCGCAACATTTCGAGCCATGCCGCAAACATTTCGAACAATGCCGCAAACATTTCGAGCCATGCCGCAAACATTTCGAGCTATACCGCCAACATTTTGAGCCATGCCGCCAACATTTCGAGCCATGCCGCAAACATTTCGAGCCATGCCGCCAACATTTCGAGCCATGCCGCCAACATTTCGAGCCATGCCGCCAACACTTCGAACCATGCCGCCAACATTTCGAGCCATGCCGCAAACATTTCGAGCTATGCCGCCAACATTTCGAGCCATGCCGCCAACATTTCGAGCCATGCCGCCAACATTTCGAACCATGCCGCCAACATTTCGAGCCATGCCGCCAACATTTCGAGTCAGGCCGCCAACATTTCGAGTCACGCCGTCAACATTTCGAGCCATGCCGCCAACATTTCGAGCCATGCCGCCAACATTTCGAGCCATGCCGCCAACATTTCGAGCCACGCCGCCACCATTTCGAGCCATGCCGCCAACATTTCGAGTCATGCCTCTAACATTTCGAACCATGCCGCCACCATTTCGAGCCATGCCGCCAACATTTCGAGCCATGCCGCCAACATTTCGAGCCATGCCGCCAACATTTCGAGCCATGCCGCCAACACTTCGAACCATGCCGCCAACATTTCGAGCCATGCCGCAAACATTTCGAGCTATGCCGCAAACATTTCGAGCCATGCCGCAAACATTTCGAGCTATACCGCCAACATTTTGAGCCATGCCGCCAACATTTCGAGCCATGCCGCAAACATTTCGAGCCATGCCGCCAACATTTCGAGCCATGCCGCCAACATTTCGAGCCATGCCGCCAACACTTCGAACCATGCCGCCAACATTTCGAGCCATGCCGCAAACATTTCGAGCTATGCCGCCAACATTTCGAGCCATGCCGCCAACATTTCGAGCCATGCCGCCAACATTTCGAACCATGCCGCCAACATTTCGAGCCATGCCGCCAACATTTCGAGTCAGGCCGCCAACATTTCGAGTCACGCCGTCAACATTTCGAGCCATGCCGCCAACATTTCGAGCCATGCCGCCAACATTTCGAGCCATGCCGCCAACATTTCGAGCCACGCCGCCACCATTTCGAGCCATGCCGCCAACATTTCGAGTCATGCCTCTAACATTTCGAACCATGCCGCCACCATTTCGAGCCATGCCGCCAACATTTCGAGCCATGCCGCCAACATTTCGAGCCATGCCGCCAACATTTCGAGCCATGCCGCCAACACTTCGAACCATGCCGCCAACATTTCGAGCCATGCCGCAAACATTTCGAGCTATGCCGCGAACATTTCGAGCCATGCCGCCAACATTTCGAGCCATGCCGCCAACATTTCGAGCCATGCCGCCAACATTTCGAGCCATGCCGCCAACACTTCGAACCATGCCGCCAACATTTCGAGCCATGCCGCAAACATTTCGAGCTATGCCGCCAACATTTCGAGCCATGCCGCCAACATTTCGAGCCATGCCGCCAACATTTCGAACCATGCCGCCAACATTTCGAGCCATGCCGCCAACATTTCGAGTCAGGCCGCCAACATTTCGAGTCACGCCGTCAACATTTCGAGCCATGCCGCCAACATTTCGAGCCATGCCGCCAACATTTCGAGCCATGCCGCCAACATTTCGAGCCACGCCGCCAACATTTCGAGCCATGCCGCCAACATTTCGAGCCATGCTGCCAACATTTCGAGTCATGCCTCTAACATTTCGAACCATGCCGCCACCATTTCGAGCCATGCCGCCAACATTTCGAGCCATGCCGCCAACATTTCGAGCCATGCCGCCAACATTTCGAGCCATGCCGCCAACACTTCGAACCATGCCGCCACCATTTCGAGCCATGCCGCCAACATTTCGAGCCATGCCGCCAACATTTCGAGCCATGCCGCCAACACTTCGAACCATGCCGCCAACATTTCGAGCCATGCCGCCAACACTTCGAACCATGCCGCCACCATTTCGAGCCATGCCGCCAACATTTCGAGCCATGCCGCCAACATTTCGAGCCATGCCGCCAACATTTCGAGTCATGCCTCTAACATTTCGAACCATGCCGCCACCATTTCGAGCCATGCCGCCAACATTTCGAGCCATGCCGCCAACATTTCGAGCCATGCCGCCAACATTTCGAGCCATGCCGCCAACACTTCGAACCATGCCGCCAACATTTCGAGCCATGCCGCAAACATTTCGAGCTATGCCGCAAACATTTCGAGCCATGCCGCAAACATTTCGAGCTATACCGCCAACATTTTGAGCCATGCCGCCAACATTTCGAGCCATGCCGCAAACATTTCGAGCCATGCCGCCAACATTTCGAGCCATGCCGCCAACATTTCGAGCCATGCCGCCAACACTTCGAACCATGCCGCCAACATTTCGAGCCATGCCGCAAACATTTCGAGCTATGCCGCCAACATTTCGAGCCATGCCGCCAACATTTCGAGCCATGCCGCCAACATTTCGAACCATGCCGCCAACATTTCGAGCCATGCCGCCAACATTTCGAGTCAGGCCGCCAACATTTCGAGTCACGCCGTCAACATTTCGAGCCATGCCGCCAACATTTCGAGCCATGCCGCCAACATTTCGAGCCATGCCGCCAACATTTCGAGCCACGCCGCCACCATTTCGAGCCATGCCGCCAACATTTCGAGTCATGCCTCTAACATTTCGAACCATGCCGCCACCATTTCGAGCCATGCCGCCAACATTTCGAGCCATGCCGCCAACATTTCGAGCCATGCCGCCAACATTTCGAGCCATGCCGCCAACACTTCGAACCATGCCGCCAACATTTCGAGCCATGCCGCAAACATTTCGAGCTATGCCGCGAACATTTCGAGCCATGCCGCCAACATTTCGAGCCATGCCGCCAACATTTCGAGCCATGCCGCCAACATTTCGAGCCATGCCGCCAACACTTCGAACCATGCCGCCAACATTTCGAGCCATGCCGCAAACATTTCGAGCTATGCCGCCAACATTTCGAGCCATGCCGCCAACATTTCGAGCCATGCCGCCAACATTTCGAACCATGCCGCCAACATTTCGAGCCATGCCGCCAACATTTCGAGTCAGGCCGCCAACATTTCGAGTCACGCCGTCAACATTTCGAGCCATGCCGCCAACATTTCGAGCCATGCCGCCAACATTTCGAGCCATGCCGCCAACATTTCGAGCCACGCCGCCAACATTTCGAGCCATGCCGCCAACATTTCGAGCCATGCTGCCAACATTTCGAGTCATGCCTCTAACATTTCGAACCATGCCGCCACCATTTCGAGCCATGCCGCCAACATTTCGAGCCATGCCGCCAACATTTCGAGCCATGCCGCCAACATTTCGAGCCATGCCGCCAACACTTCGAACCATGCCGCCACCATTTCGAGCCATGCCGCCAACATTTCGAGCCATGCCGCCAACATTTCGAGCCATGCCGCCAACACTTCGAACCATGCCGCCAACATTTCGAGCCATGCCGCAAACATTTCGAGCTATGCCGCCAACATTTCGAGCTATGCCGCCAACATTTCGAGCCATGCCGCCAACATTTCGAGCCATGCCGCCAACATTTCGAACCATGCCGCCAACATTTCGAGCCATGCCGCCAACATTTCGAGTCAGGCCGCCAACATTTCGAGTCACGCCGTCAACATTTCGAGCCATGCCGCCAACATTTCGAGCCATGCCGCCAACATTTCTAGCCATGCCGCCAACATTTCGAGCCACGCCGCCACCATTTCGAGCCATGCCGCCAACATTTCGAGTCATGCCTCTAACATTTCGAACCATGCCGCCACCATTTCGAGCCATGCCGCCAACATTTCGAGCCATGCCGCCAACATTTTGAGCCATGCCGCCAACATTTCGAACAATGCCGCAAACATTTCGAGCCATGCCGCAAACATTTCGAGCTATGCCGCCAACATTTCGAGCCATGCCGCCAACATTTCGAGCCATGCCGCAAACATTTCGAGCCATGCCGCCAACATTTCGAGCCATGCCGCCACCATTTCGAGCCATGCCGCCAACATTTCGAGTCATGCCTCTAACATTTCGAACCATGCCGCCACCATTTCGAGCCATGCCGCCAACATTTCGAGCCATGCCGCCAACATTTTGAGCCATGCCGCCAACATTTCGAACAATGCCGCAGACATTTCGAGCCATGCCGCAAACATTTCGAGCTATGCCGCCAACATTTCGAGCCATGCCGCCAACATTTCGAACCATGCCGCCAACATTTCGAGCCATGCCGCCAACATTTCGAGCCATGCCGCCAATATTTCGAGCCACGCCGCAACATTTCGAGCCATGCCGCCAACATTTCGAGCCATGCCGCCAACATTTCGAGCCATGCCGCAAACATTTCGAGCCATGCCGCAAACATTTCGAACAATGCCGCAAACATTTCGAGCCATGCCGCAAACATTTCGAGCTATACCGCCAACATTTTGAGCCATGCCGCCAACATTTCGAGCCATGCCGCAAACATTTCGAGCCATGCCGCCAACATTTCGAGCCATGCCGCCAACATTTCGAGCCATGCCGCCAACACTTCGAACCATGCCGCCAACATTTCGAGCCATGCCGCAAACATTTCGAGCTATGCCGCCAACATTTCGAGCCATGCCGCCAACATTTCGAGCCATGCCGCCAACATTTCGAACCATGCCGCCAACATTTCGAGCCATGCCGCCAACATTTCGAGCCATGCCGCCAATATTTCGAGCCACTCCGCAACATTTCGAGCCATGCCGCCAACATTTCGAGCCATGCCGCCAACATTTCGAGCCATGCCGCCAACATTTCTAGCAATGCCGCCAACATTTCGAGCCACGCCGCCAACATTTCGAACCATGCCGCCAACAGTTCGAGCCATGCCGCCAACATTCCGAGCCATGTCGCCAACACTTTGAGCCATGCCGCCAACATTTCGAGCCATGCCGCGAACATTTCGAGCCATGCCGCCAACATTTCGAGTCATGCCGCCAACATTTCGAGTCATGCCGCAAACATTTCGAGCTATGCCGCCAACATTTCGAGCCAGGCCGCCCACATTTCGAGCCATGCCGCCAACATTTCGAGTCATGCCGCAAACATTTCGAGCTATGCTGCCAACATTTCGAGTCATGCCGCCCACATTTCGAGCCATGCCGCCAACATCTCGAACCATTCCGCCAACATTTCGAGCCATGCCGCCAATATTTCGAGCCATGCCGCCAACATTTCGAGCCACGCTGCCAACATTTCGAGCCATGCCGCCAACATTTCGAGCCATGCCGCCAACGTTTCGAGCCATGCCACCAACATTTCTAGCAATGCCGCCAACATTTCGAGCCATGCCGCCAGCATTTCGAGCTATGCCGCCAACATTTCGAACTATGCCGCCAACATTTCGAGCCATGCCGCCAACATCTCGAGCAATGCCGCCAACATTTCGAGCCATGCCGCCAACATTTCGAGCCATGATGCGAACATTTCGAGCCATGCCGCCAACATTTCGAGCCATGCCGCCAGCATTTCTAGCTATGCCGCCAAAGCTTCGAGCCATGCCGCCAACATTTCAAGCCATGCCGCCAACATTTTGAGCCATGCCGCCAACATTTCGAGCCATTCCGCTAACACCTCGAGCCATGCCGCCAACATTTCGAGCCATTCCGCTTACACCTCGAGCCATGCCGCCAACACTTCGAGTCATGCCGTCAACATTTCGAGCCATGCCGCCAACATTTCGAGCCATGCCGCCAACATTTCGAGCCATGCCGCCAACATTTCGAGCCACGACGCCACCATTTCGAGCCATGCCGCCAACATTTCGAGTCATGCCTCTAACATTTCGAACCATGCCGCCACCATTTCGAGCCATGCCGCCAACATTTCGAGCCATGCCGCCAACATTTTGAGCCATGCCGCCAACATTTCGAACAATGCCGCAAACATTTCGAGCCATGCCGCAAACATTTCGAGCTATGCCGCCAACATTTCGAGCCATGCCGCCAACATTTCGAGCCATGCCGCAAACATTTCGAGCCATGCCGCCAACATTTCGAGCCACGCCGCCACCATTTCGAGCCATGCCGCCAACATTTCGAGTCATGCCTCTAACATTTCGAACCATGCCGCCACCATTTCGAGCCATGCCGCCAACATTTCGAGCCATGCCGCCAACATTTTGAGCCATACCGCCAACATTTCGAACAATGCCGCAGACATTTCGAGCCATGCCGCAAACATTTCGAGCTATGCCGCCAACATTTCGAGCCATGCCGCCAACATTTCGAACCATGCCGCCAACATTTCGAGCCATGCCGCCAACATTTCGAGCCATGCCGCCAATATTTCGAACCTCGCCGCAACATTTCGAGCCATGCCGCCAACATTTCGAGCCATGCCGCCAACATTTCGAGCCATGCCGCAAACATTTCGAGCCATGCCGCAAACATTTCGAACAATGCCGCAAACATTTCGAGCCATGCCGCAAACATTTCGAGCTATACCGCCAACATTTTGAGCCATGCCGCCAACATTTCGAGCCATGCCGCAAACATTTCGAGCCATGCCGCCAACATTTCGAGCCATGCCGCCAACATTTCGAGCCATGCCGCCAACACTTCGAACCATGCCGCCAACATTTCGAGCCATGCCGCAAACATTTCGAGCTATGCCGCCAACATTTCGAGCCATGCCGCCAACATTTCGAGCCATGCCGCCAACATTTCGAACCATGCCGCCAACATTTCGAGCCATGCCGCCAACATTTCGAGCCATGCCGCCAATATTTCGAGCCACTCCGCAACATTTCGAGCCATGCCGCCAACATTTCGAGCCATGCCGCCAACATTTCGAGCCATGCCGCCAACATTTCTAGCAATGCCGCCAACATTTCGAGCCACGCCGCCAACATTTCGAACCATGCCGCCAACAGTTCGAGCCATGCCGCCAACATTCCGAGCCATGTCGCCAACACTTTGAGCCATGCCGCCAACATTTCGAGCCATGCCGCGAACATTTCGAGCCATGCCGCCAACATTTCGAGTCATGCCGCAAACATTTCGAGCTATGCCGCCAACATTTCGAGCCAGGCCGCCCACATTTCGAGCCATGCCGCCAACATTTCGAGTCATGCCGCAAACATTTCGAGCTATGCCGCCAACATTTCGAGTCATGCCGCCCACATTTCGAGCCATGCCGCCAACATCTCGAACCATTCCGCCAACATTTCGAGCCATGCCGCCAATATTTCGAGCCATGCCGCCAACATTTCGAGCCACGCTGCCAACATTTCGAGCCATGCCGCCAACATTTCGAGCCATGCCGCCAACGTTTCGAGCCATGCCACCAACATTTCTAGCAATGCCGCCAACATTTCGAGCCATGCCGCCAGCATTTCGAGCTATGCCGCCAACATTTCGAACTATGCCGCCAACATTTCGAGCCATGCCGCCAACATCTCGAGCAATGCCGCCAACATTTCGAGCCATGCCGCCAACATTTCGAGCCATGCCGCCAACATCTCGAGCAATGCCGCCAACATTTCGAGCCATGCCGCCAACATTTCGAGCCATGCCGCCAACATTTCAAGCCATGCCGCCAACATTTTGAGCCATGCCGCCAACATTTCGAGCCATTCCGCTAACACCTCAAGCCATGCCGCCAACATTTCGAGCCATTCCGCTTACACCTCGAGCCATGCCGCCAACACTTCGAGTCATGCCGCCAACATTTTGAGCCATGCCGCCAACATTTCGAGCAATGCCGCCAACATTTCGAGCCATGCCGCCAACATTTCCAGCCATGCCGCCAACATTTCGAACCATGCCGCCAACATTTCGAGCTATGCCGCCAACATTTCGAGCCATGCCGCCAACATTTCGAGCCGTGCCGCCAACATTTTGAGCCATGCCGCCAACATTTCGAGCCATGCCGCCAACATTTTGAGCCATGCCGCCATTATTTCGAGCCATGCTGCCAACATTTCGAGCCATGCCGCCAACATTTCGAGCCATGCCGCCAACATTTCGAGCCATGCCGCCAACATTTTGAGCCATGCCGCCAACATTTCGAGCCATTCCGCTAACACCTCGAGCCATGCCGCCAACATTTCGAGCCACGCTGCCAACATTTCGAGCCATGCCGCAATCATTTCGAGCCACGCCGCCACCATTTCGAGCCATGCCGCCAACATTTCGAGTCATGCCTCTAACATTTCGAACCATGCCGCCACCATTTCGAGCCATGCCGCCAACATTTCGAGCCATGCCGCCAACATTTTGAGCCATGCCGCCAGCATTTCGAGCTATGCCGCCAACATTTCGAACTATGCCGCCAACATTTCGAGCCATGCCGCCAACATTTCGAGCAATGCCGCCAACATTTCGAGCCATGCCGCCAACATTTCGAGCCATGCCGCGAACATTTCGAGCCATGCCGCCAACATTTCGAGCCATGCCGCCAGCATTTCTAGCTATGCCGCCAAAGCTTCGAGCCATGCCGCCAACATTTCAAGCCATGCCGCCAACATTTTGAGCCATGCCGCCAGCATTTCGAGCTATGCCGCCAACATTTCGAACTATGCCGCCAACATTTCGAGCCATGCCGCCAACATTTCGAGCAATGCCGCCAACATTTCGAGCCATGCCGCCAACATTTCGAGCCATGCCGCGAACCTTTCGAGCCATGCCGCCAACATTTCGAGCCATGCCGCCAGCATTTCTAGCTATGCCGCCAAAGCTTCGAGCCATGCCGCCAACATTTCAAGCCATGCCGCCAACATTTCGAGCCAAGCCGCCAACATTTCGAGCCACGCCGCCAACATTTCGAGCCATGCCGCCAACATTTCGAGCCATGCCGCCAACATTTCGAGCCATGCCGCCAACATTTCTAGCAATGCCGCCAACATTTCGAGCCATGCCGCCAACATTTCGAGCCATGCCGCCAACATTTCGAGCCATGCCGCCAACATTTCGAGCCATGCTGCCAACATTTCTAGCTATGCCGCCAAAGCTTCGAGCCATGCCGCCAACATTTCAAGCCATGCCGCCAACATTTTGAGCCATGCCGCCAACATTTCGAGCCATTCCGCTAACACCTCGAGCCATGCCGCCAACACTTCGAGTCATGCCGCCAACATTTCGAGCCATGCCGCCAAAATTTCGAGCAATGCCGCCAACATTTCGATCCATGCCGCCAACATTTCGAGCCATTCGGCTAACACCTCGAGCCATGCCGCCAACACTTCGAGTCATGCCGCCAATATTTCGAGCCATGCCGCCCACATTTCGAGCCATGCCGCCAACATTTCGAGCCATGCCGCCAACATTTCGAGCTATGCCGCCAACATTTCGAGCCATGCCGCCCACATTTCGAGCCATGCCGCCAACATTTCGAGCCATGCCGCTAACACCTCGAGCCATGCCGCCAACACTTCGAGTCATGCCGCCAACATTTCGAGCCATTCCGCTAACACCTCGAGCCATGCCGCCAACACTTCGAGTCATGCCGCCAACATTTCCAGCCATGCCGCCATCATTTCCAGCCATGCCGCCAACATTTCGAGCCATGCCGCCAACATTTCGAGCCATGCCGCCAACATTTCGAGCCATGCCGCCAACATTTCTAGCTATGCCGCCAAAGCTTCGAGCCATGCCGCCAACATTTCAAGCCATGCCGCCAACATTTTGAGCCATTCCGCTAACACCTCGAGCCATGCCGCCAACACTTCGAGTCATGCCGCCAACATTTCGAGCCATGCCGCTAACACCTCGAGCCATGCCGCCAACACTTCGAGTCATGCCGCCAACATTTCGAGCCATTCCGCTAACACCTCGAGCCATGCCGCCAACACTTCGAGTCATGCCGCCAACATTTCGAGACATTCCGCCAACATTTCGAGCAATGCCGCCAACATTTCGAGCCACGATGCCAACATTTCCAGCCATGCCGCCAACATTTCGAGCCATGCCGCCAACATTTCGAGCCATGCCGCCAACATTTCGAGCCATGCCGCCAACATTTCGAGCCATGCCGCCAACATTTCCAGCCATGCCGCCAACATTTCGAGCCATGCCGCCAACATTTCCAGCCATGCCGCCAACATTTCAAGCCATGCCGCCAACATTTCGAGCCATGCCGCCAACATTTCAAGCCATGCCGCCAACATTTTGAGCCATTCCGCTAACACCTCGAGCCATGCCGCCAACACTTCGAGTCATGCCGCCAACATTTCGAGCCATGCCGCTAACACCTCGAGCCATGCCGCCAACACTTCGAGTCATGCCGCCAACATTTCGAGCCATGCCGCCAACATTTCGAGCCGTGCCGCCAACATTTTGAGCCATGCCGCCAACATTTCGAGCCATGCCGCCAACATTTTGAGCCATGCCGCCATCATTTCGAGGCATGCCGCCAACATTTCGAGCCATGCCGCCAACTTTGAGCCATGCCGCCAACATTTCGAGCCATGCCGCCAACATTTTGAGCCATGCCGCCAACATTTCGAGCCATGCCGCAAACATTTCGAGCTATGCCGCCAACATTTCGAGCCATGCCGCCCACATTTCGAGCCATGCCGCCAACATTTCGAACCATGCCGCCAACATTTCGAGCCATGCCGCCAACATTTCGAGCCATGCCGCAAACATTTCGCGCTATGCCGCCAACATTTCGAACCATGCCGCCCACATTTTGAGCCATGCCGCCAACATTTCGAACCATGCCGCCAACATTTCGAGCCATGCCGCAAATATTTCGAGCCATGCCGCCAACATTTCGAGCCACGCCGCCAACATTTCGAGCCATGCCGCCAACATTTCGAGCCATGCCGCCAATATTTCGAGCCACGCCTCAACATTTCTAGCAATGCCGGCAACATTTCGAGCCACGCCGCCAACATTTCGAACCATGCCGCCAACAGTTCGAGCCATGCCGCCAACATTCCGAGCCATGTCGCCAACACTTTGAGCCATGCCGCCAACATTTCGAGCCATGCCGCGAACATTTCGAGCCATGCCGCCAACATTTCGAGCCATTCCGCAAACATTTCGAGCTATGCCGCCAACATTTCGAGCCATGCCGCCCACATTTCGAGCCATGCCGCCAACATTTCGAGCCATGCCGCCAACATTTCTAGCAATGCCGCCAACATTTCGAGCCATGCCGCCAGCATTTCGAGCTATGCCGCCAACATTTCGAGCTATGCCGCCAACATTTCGAGCCATGCCGCCAACATTTCTAGCAATGCCGCCAACATTTCGAGCCATGCCGCCAGCATTTCGAGCTATGCCGCCAACATTTCGAGCTATGCCGCCAACATTTCGAGCCATGCCGCCAACATTTCTAGCAATGCCGCCAACATTTCGAGCCATGCCGCCAGTATTTCGAGCAATGCCGCCAACATTTCGAGCCATGCCGCCAACATTTCGAGCTATGCCGCCAACATTTCGAGCCATGCCGCCAACATTTCGAGCAATGCCGCCAACATTTCGAGCCATGCCGCCAACATTTCGAGCCATGCCGCCAACATTTCGAGCCATGCCGCCAACATTTCTAGCTATGCCGCCAAAGCTTCGAGCCATGCCGCCAACATTTCAAGCCATGCCGCCAACATTTTGAGCCATGCCGCCAACATTTCGAGCCATTCCGCTAACACCTCGAGCCATGCCGCCAACACTTCGAGCCATGCCGCCAACATTTTGAGCCATGCCGCCAACATTTCGAGCAATGCCGCCAACATTTCGAGCCATGCCGCCAACATTTCCAGCCATGCCGCCAACATTTCGAGCCATGCCGCCAACATTTCGAGCCATGCCGCCAACATTTCGAGCTATGCCGCCAACATTTCGAGCCATGCCGCCAACATTTCGAGCCGTGCCGCCAACATTTTGAGCCCTGCCGCCAACATTTCGAGCCATGCCGCCAACATTTTGAGCCATGCCGCCATCATTTCGAGCCATGCCGCCAACATTTCGAGCCATGCCGCCAACATTTCGAGCCATGCCGCCAACATTTCGAGCCATGCCGCCAACATTTCGAGCCATGCCGCCAACATTTCGAGCCATGCCGCCAACATTTCTAGCAATGCCGCCAAAGCTTCGAGCCATGCCGCCAACATTTCAAGCCATGCCGCCAACATTTTGAGCCATTCCGCTAACACCTCGAGCCATGCCGCCAACACTTCGAGTCATGCCGCCAACATTTCGAGCCATGCCGCTAACACCTCGAGCCATGCGCCAACACTTCGAGTCATGCCGCCAACATTTCGAGCCATTCCGCTAACACCTCGAGCTATGCCGCCAACACTTCGATTCATGCCGCCAACATTTCGAGCCATGCCGCCAACATTTCGAGCAATGCCGCCAACATTTCGAGCCATGCCGCCAACATTTGCAGCTATGCCGCCAACATTTCGAGCCATGCCGCCAACATTTCGAGCCATGCCGCCAACATTTCGATCTATGCCGCCAACATTTCCAGCCATGCCGCCAACATTTCGAGCCATGCCGCCAACATTTCGAGCCATGCCGCCAACATTTCGAGCCATGCCGCCAGCATTTCTAGCTATGCCGCCAAAGCTTCGAGCCATGCCGCCAACATTTCAAGCCATGCCGCCAACATTTTGAGCCATGCCGCCAACATTTCGAGCCATTCCGCTAACACCTCGAGCCATGCCGCCAACATTTCGAGCCATTCCGCTTACACCTCGAGCCATGCCGCCAACACTTCGAGTCATGCCGCCAACATTTTGAGCCATGCCGCCAACATTTCGAGCAATGCCGCCAACATTTCGAGCCATGCAGCCAACATTTCCAGCCATGCCGCCAACATTTCGAACCATGCCGCCAACATTTCGAGCTATGCCGCCAACATTTCGAGCCATGCCGCCAACATTTCGAGCCGTGCCGCCAACATTTTGAGCCATGCCGCCAACATTTCGAGCCATGCCGCCAACATTTTGAGCCATGCCGCCATTATTTCGAGCCATGCTGCCAACATTTCGAGCCATGCCGCCAACATTTCGAGCCATGCGCCAACATTTCGAGCCATGCCGCCAGCATTTCTAGCTATGCCGCCAAAGCTTCGAGCCATGCCGCCAACATTTCAAGCCATGCCGCCAACATTTTGAGCCATGCTGCCAACATTTCGAGCCATTCCGCTAACACCTCGAGCCATGCCGCCAACATTCGAGCCACGCTGCCAACATTTCGAGCCATGCCGCCAACATTTCGAGCCATGCCGCCAACGTTTCGAGCAATGCCACCAACATTTCTAGCAATGCCGCCAACATTTCGAGCCATGCCGCCAGCATTTCGAGCTATGCCGCCAACATTTCGAACTATGCCGCCAACATTTCGAGCCATGCCGCCAACATTTCGAGCAATGCCGCCAACATTTCGAGCCATGCCGCCAACATTTCGAGCCATGCCGCGAACATTTCGAGCCATGCCGCCAACATTTCGAGCCATGCCGCCAGCATTTCTAGCTATGCCGCCAAAGCTTCGAGCCATGCCGCCAACATTTCAAGCCATGCCGCCAACATTTTGAGCCATGCCGCCAGCATTTCGAGCTATGCCGCCAACATTTCGAACTATGCCGCCAACATTTCGAGCCATGCCGCCAACATTTCGAGCAATGCCGCCAACATTTCGAGCCATGCCGCCAACATTTCGAGCCATGCCGCGAACATTTCGAATCATGCCGCCAACATTTCGAGCCATGCCGCCAGCATTTCTAGCTATGCCGCCAAAGCTTCGAGCCATGCCGCCAACATTTCAAGCCATGCCGCCAACATTTCGAGCCAAGCCGCCAACATTTCGAGCCACGCCGCCAACATTTCGAGCCATGCCGCCAACATTTCGAGCTATGCCGCCAACATTTCGAGCCATGCCGCCAACATTTCTAGCAATGCCGCCAACATTTCGAGCCATGCCGCCAGTATTTCGAGCAATGCCGCCAACATTTCGAGCCATGCCGCCAACATTTCGAGCTATGCCGCCAACATTTCGAGCCATGCCGCCAACATTTCGAGCAATGCCGCCAACATTTCGAGCCATGCCGCCAACATTTCGAGCCATGCCGCCAACATTTCGAGCCATGCCGCCAACATTTCTAGCTATGCCGCCAAAGCTTCGAGCCATGCCGCCAACATTTCAAGCCATGCCGCCAACATTTTGAGCCATGCCGCCAACATTTCGAGCCATTCCGCTAACACCTCGAGCCATGCCGCCAACACTTCGAGCCATGCCGCCAACATTTTGAGCCATGCCGCCAACATTTCGAGCAATGCCGCCAACATTTCGAGCCATGCCGCCAACATTTCCAGCCATGCCGCCAACATTTCGAGCCATGCCGCCAACATTTCGAGCCATGCCGCCAACATTTCGAGCTATGCCGCCAACATTTCGAGCCATGCCGCCAACATTTCGAGCCGTGCCGCCAACATTTTGAGCCCTGCCGCCAACATTTCGAGCCATGCCGCCAACATTTTGAGCCATGCCGCCATCATTTCGAGCCATGCCGCCAACATTCGAGCCATGCCGCCAACATTTCGAGCCATGCCGCCAACATTTCGAGCCATGCCGCCAACATTTCGAGCCATGCCGCCAACATTTCGAGCCATGCCGCCAACATTTCTAGCAATGCCGCCAAAGCTTCGAGCCATGCCGCCAACATTTCAAGCCATGCCGCCAACATTTTGAGCCATTCCGCTAACACCTCGAGCCATGCCGCCAACACTTCGAGTCATGCCGCCAACATTTCGAGCCATGCCGCTAACACCTCGAGCCATGCGCCAACACTTCGAGTCATGCCGCCAACATTTCGAGCCATTCCGCTAACACCTCGAGCTATGCCGCCAACACTTCGATTCATGCCGCCAACATTTCGAGCCATGCCGCCAACATTTCGAGCAATGCCGCCAACATTTCGAGCCATGCCGCCAACATTTGCAGCTATGCCGCCAACATTTCGAGCCATGCCGCCAACATTTCGAGCCATGCCGCCAACATTTCGATCTATGCCGCCAACATTTCCAGCCATGCCGCCAACATTCGAGCCATGCCGCCAACATTTCGAGCCATGCCGCCAACATTTCGAGCCATGCCGCCAGCATTTCTAGCTATGCCGCAAAGCTTCGAGCCATGCCGCCAACATTTCAAGCCATGCCGCCAACATTTTGAGCCATGCCGCCAACATTTCGAGCCATTCCGCTAACACCTCGAGCCCATGCCGCCAACATTTCGAGCCATTCCGCTTACACCTCGAGCCATGCCGCCAACACTTCGAGTCATGCCGCCAACATTTTGAGCCATGCCGCCAACATTTCGAGCAATGCCGCCAACATTTCGAGCCATGCAGCCAACATTTCAGCCATGCCGCCAACATTTCGAACCATGCCGCCAACATTTCGAGCTATGCCGCCAACATTTCGAGCCATGCCGCCAACATTTCGAGCCGTGCCGCCAACATTTTGAGCCATGCCGCCAACATTTCGAGCCATGCCGCCAACATTTTGAGCCATGCCGCCATTATTTCGAGCCATGCTGCCAACATTTCGAGCCATGCCGCCAACATTTCGAGCCATGCCGCCAACATTTCGAGCCATGCCGCCAGCATTTCTAGCTATGCCGCCAAAGCTTCGAGCCATGCCGCCAACATTTCAAGCCATGCCGCCAACATTTTGAGCCATGCTGCCAACATTTCGAGCCATTCCGCTAACACCTCGAGCCATGCCGCCAACATTTCGAGCCACGCTGCCAACATTTCGAGCCATGCCGCCAACATTTCGAGCCATGCCGCCAACGTTTCGAGCAATGCCACCAACATTTCTAGCAATGCCGCCAACATTTCGAGCCATGCCGCCAGCATTTCGAGCTATGCCGCCAACATTTCGAACTATGCCGCCAACATTTCGAGCCATGCCGCCAACATTTCGAGCAATGCCGCCAACATTTCGAGCCATGCCGCCAACATTTCGAGCCATGCCGCGAACATTTCGAGCCATGCCGCCAACATTTCGAGCCATGCCGCCAGCATTTCTAGCTATGCCGCCAAAGCTTCGAGCCATGCCGCCAACATTTCAAGCCATGCCGCCAACATTTTGAGCCATGCCGCCAGCATTTCGAGCTATGCCGCCAACATTTCGAACTATGCCGCCAACATTTCGAGCCATGCCGCCAACATTTCGAGCAATGCCGCCAACATTTCGAGCCATGCCGCCAACATTTCGAGCCATGCCGCGAACATTTCGAATCATGCCGCCAACATTTCGAGCCATGCCGCCAGCATTTCTAGCTATGCCGCCAAAGCTTCGAGCCATGCCGCCAACATTTCAAGCCATGCCGCCAACATTTCGAGCCAAGCCGCCAACATTTCGAGCCACGCCGCCAACATTTCGAGCCATGCCGCCAACATTTCGAGCCATGCCGCCAACATTTCGAGCCATGCCGCCAACATTTCTAGCAATGCCGCCAACATTTCGAGCCATGCCGCCAACATTTCGAGCCATGCCGCCAACATTTCGAGCCATGCCGCCAACATTTCGAGCCATGCTGCCAACATTTCTAGCTATGCCGCCAAAGCTTCGAGCCATGCCGCCAACATTTCAAGCCATGCCGCCAACATTTTGAGCCATGCCGCCAACATTTCGAGCCTTTCCGCTAACACCTCGAGCCATGCCGCCAACACTTCGAGTCATGCCGCCAACATTTCGAGCCATGCCGCCAACATTTCGAGCAATGCCGCCAACATTTCGATCCATGCCGCCAACATTTCGAGCCATTCGGCTAACACCTCGAGCCATGCCGCCAACACTTCGAGTCATGCCGCCAATATTTCGAGCCATGCCGCCCACATTTCGAGCCATGCCGCCAACATTTCGAGCCATGCCGCCAACATTTCGAGCTATGCCGCCAACATTTCGAGCCATGCCGCCCACATTTCGAGCCATGCCGCCAACATTTCGAGCCATGCCGCTAACACCTCGAGCCATGCCGCCAACACTTCGAGTCATGCCGCCAACATTTCGAGCCATTCCGCTAACACCTCGAGCCATGCCGCCAACACTTCGAGTCATGCCGCCAACATTTCCAGCCATGCCGCCATCATTTCCAGCCATGCCGCCAACATTTCGAGCCATGCCGCCAACATTTCGAGCCATGCCGCCAACATTTCGAGCCATGCCGCCAACACTTCGAGTCATGCCGCCAACATTTCGAGCCATGCCGCTAACACCTCGAGCCATGCCGCCAACACTTCGAGTCATGCCGCCAACATTTCGAGTCATGCCGCCAACATTTCCAGCCATGCCGCCATCATTTCCAGCCATGCCGCCAAAGCTTCGAGCCATGCCGCCAACATTTCAAGCCATGCCGCCAACATTTTGAGCCACTCCGCTAACACCTCGAGCCATGCCGCCAACACTTCGAGTCATGCCGCCAACATTTCGAGCCATGCCGCTAACACCTCGAGCCATGCCGCCAACACTTCGAGTCATGCCGCCAACATTTCGAGCCATTCCGCTAACACCTCGAGCCATGCCGCCAACACTTCGAGTCATGCCGCCAACATTTCGAGACATTCCGCCAACATTTCGAGCAATGCCGCCAACATTTCGAGCCACGATGCCAACATTTCCAGCCATGCCGCCAACATTTCGAGCCATGCCGCCAACATTTCGAGCCATGCCGCCAACATTTCGAGCCATGCCGCCAACATTTCGAGCCATGCCGCCAACATTTCCAGCCATGCCGCCAACATTTCGAGCCATGCCGCCAACATTTCCAGCCATGCCGCCAACATTTCAAGCCATGCCGCCAACATTTCGAGCCATGCCGCCAACATTTCAAGCCATGCCGCCAACATTTTGAGCCATTCCGCTAACACCTCGAGCCATGCCGCCAACACTTCGAGTCATGCCGCCAACATTTCGAGCCATGCCGCTAACACCTCGAGCCATGCCGCCAACACTTCGAGTCATGCCGCCAACATTTCGAGCCATGCCGCCAACATTTCGAGCCGTGCCGCCAACATTTTGAGCCATGCCGCCAACATTTCGAGCCATGCCGCCAACATTTTGAGCCATGCCGCCATCATTTCGAGCCATGCCGCCAACATTTCGAGCCATGCCGCCAACATTTTGAGCCATGCCGCCAACATTTCGAGCCATGCCGCCAACATTTTGAGCCATGCCGCCAACATTTCGAGCCATGCCGCAAACATTTCGAGCTATGCCGCCAACATTTCGAGCCATGCCGCCCACATTTCGAGCCATGCCGCCAACATTTCGAACCATGCCGCCAACATTTCGAGCCATGCCGCCAACATTTCGAGCCATGCCGCAAACATTTCGCGCTATGCCGCCAACATTTCGAGCCATGCCGCCCACATTTTGAGCCATGCCGCCAACATTTCGAACCATGCCGCCAACATTTCGAGCCATGCCGCAAATATTTCGAGCCATGCCGCCAACATTTCGAGCCACGCCGCCAACATTTCGAGCCATGCCGCCAACATTTCGAGCCATGCCGCCAATATTTCGAGCCACGCCTCAACATTTCTAGCAATGCCGGCAACATTTCGAGCCACGCCGCCAACATTTCGAACCATGCCGCCAACAGTTCGAGCCATGCCGCCAACATTCCGAGCCATGTCGCCAACACTTTGAGCCATGCCGCCAACATTTCGAGCCATGCCGCGAACATTTCGAGCCATGCCGCCAACATTTCGAGCCATTCCGCAAACATTTCGAGCTATGCCGCCAACATTTCGAGCCATGCCGCCCACATTTCGAGCCATGCCGCCAACATTTCGAGCCATGCCGCCAACATTTCTAGCAATGCCGCCAACATTTCGAGCCATGCCGCCAGCATTTCGAGCTATGCCGCCAACATTTCGAGCTATGCCGCCAACATTTCGAGCCATGCCGCCAACATTTCTAGCAATGCCGCCAACATTTCGAGCCATGCCGCCAGCATTTCGAGCTATGCCGCCAACATTTCGAGCTATGCCGCCAACATTTCGAGCCATGCCGCCAACATTTCTAGCAATGCCGCCAACATTTCGAGCCATGCCGCCAGTATTTCGAGCAATGCCGCCAACATTTCGAGCCATGCCGCCAACATTTCGAGCTATGCCGCCAACATTTCGAGCCATGCCGCCAACATTTCGAGCAATGCCGCCAACATTTCCAGCCATGCCGCCAACATTTCGAGCCATGCCGCCAACATTTCGAGCCATGCCGCCAACATTTCTAGCTATGCCGCCAAAGCTTCGAGCCATGCCGCCAACATTTCAAGCCATGCCGCCAACATTTTGAGCCATGCCGCCAACATTTCGAGCCATTCCGCTAACACCTCGAGCCATGCCGCCAACACTTCGAGCCATGCCGCCAACATTTTGAGCCATGCCGCCAACATTTCGAGCAATGCCGCCAACATTTCGAGCCATGCCGCCAACATTTCCAGCCATGCCGCCAACATTTCGAGCCATGCCGCCAACATTTCGAGCCATGCCGCCAACATTTCGAGCTATGCCGCCAACATTTCGAGCCATGCCGCCAACATTTCGAGGCGTGCCGCCAACATTTTGAGCCCTGCCGCCAACATTTCGAGCCATGCCGCCAACATTTTGAGCCATGCCGCCATCATTTCGAGCCATGCCGCCAACATTTCGAGCCATGCCGCCAACATTTCGAGCCATGCCGCCAACATTTCGAGCCATGCCGCCAACATTTCGAGCCATGCCGCCAACATTTCTAGCAATGCCGCCAAAGCTTCGAGCCATGCCGCCAACATTTCAAGCCATGCCGCCAACATTTTGAGCCATTCCGCTAACACCTCGAGCCATGCCGCCAACACTTCGAGTCATGCCGCCAACATTTCGAGCCATGCCGCTAACACCTCGAGCCATGCGCCAACACTTCGAGTCATGCCGCCAACATTTCGAGCCATTCCGCTAACACCTCGAGCTATGCCGCCAACACTTCGATTCATGCCGCCAACATTTCGAGCCATGCCGCCAACATTTCGAGCAATGCCGCCAACATTTCGAGCCATGCCGCCAACATTTGCAGCTATGCCGCCAACATTTCGAGCCATGCCGCCAACATTTCGAGCCATGCCGCCAACATTTCGAGCTATGCCGCCAACATTTCCAGCCATGCCGCCAACATTTCGTGCCATGCCGCCAACATTTCGAGCCATGCCGCCAACATTTCGAGCCATGCCGCCAACAGTTCGAGCCATGCCGCCAACATTTCTAGCTATGCCGCCAAAGCTTCGAGCCATGCCGCCAACATTTCAAGCCATGCCGCCAACATTTTGAGCCATTCCGCTAACACCTCGAGCCATGCCGCCAACACTTCGAGTCATGCCGCCAACATTTCGAGCCATTCCGCTAACACCTCGAGCCATGCCGCCAACATTTCGAGCCATTCCGCTAACACCTCGAGCCATGCCGCCAACACTTCGAGTCATGCCGCCAACATTTCGAGCCATGCCGACATCATTTCGAGCCATGCCGCCAACATTTCGAGCCATGCCGCCAACATTTCGAGCCATGCCGCCAACATTTCGAGCTATGCCGCCAACATTTCGAGCCATGCCGCCAACATTTCGAGCCATGCCGCCAACATTTCTAGCTATGCCGCCAAAGCTTTGATCCATGCCGCCAACATTTCAAGCCATGCCGCCAACATTTCTAGCTATGCCGCCAAAGCTTTGATCCATGCCGCCAACATTTCAAGCCATGCCGCCAACATTTTGAGCCATTCCGCTAACACCTCGAGCCATGCCGCCAACACTTCGAGTCATGCCGCCAACATTTCGAGCCATGCCGCTAACACCTCAAGCCATGTCGCCAACACTTCGAGTCATGCCGCCAACATTTCGAGCCATTCCGCTAACACCTCGAGCCATGCCGCCAACACTTCGAGTCATGCCGCCAACATTTCCAGCCATGCCGCCATCATTTCCAGCCATGCCGCCAACATTTCGAGCCATGCCGCCAACATTTCGAGCCATGCCGCCAACATTTCGAGCCATGCCGCCAACATTTCGAGCCATGCCGCCAACATTTCTAGCTATGCCGCCAAAGCTTCGAGCCATGCCGCCAACATTTCAAGCCATGCCGCCAACATTTTGAGCCATTCCGCTAACACCTCGAGCCATGCCGCCAACACTTCGAGTCATGCCGCCAACATTTCGAGCCATGCCGCTAACACCTCGAGCCATGCCGCCAACACTTCGAGTCATGCCGCCAACATTTCGAGCCATTCCGCTAACACCTCGAGCCATGCCGCCAACACTTCGAGTCAGGCCGCCATCATTTCGAGACATTCCGCCAACATTTCGAGCAATGCCGCCAACATTTTGAGCCATGCCGCCAACATTTCGAGCCATGCCGCCAACATTTTGAGCCATGCCGCCATCATTTCGAGCCATGCCGCCAACATTTCGAGACATGCCGCCAACATTTCGAGCCATGCCGCTAATATTTTGAGCCATGCCGCCAACATTCCGAACCATGCCGCCAACATTTCGAGGCATGCGGCCAACACTTCCAGCAATGCCGCCAACATTTCGAGCCATGCCGCCAACATTTCGAGTCATGCCGCCAACATTTCGAGCCATGCCGCCAACATTTCGAGCCAGGCCGCCAACATTTCGAGCCACGCCGTCAACATTTCGAGCCATGCCGCCAACACTTCGAGTCATGCCGCCAACATTTCGAGCCACTCCGCTAACACCTCGAGCCATGCCGCCAACACTTCGAGTCATGCCGCCAACATTTCCAGCCATGCCGCCATCATTTCCAGCCATGCCGCCAACATTTCGAGCCATGCCGCCAACATTTCGAGCCATGCCGCCAACATTTCGAGCCATGCCGCCAACATTTCGAGCCATGCCGCCAACATTTCTAGCTATGCCGCCAAAGCTTCGAGCCATGCCGCCAACATTTCAAGCCATGCCGCCAACATTTTGAGCCATTCCGCTAACACCTCGAGCCATGCCGCCAACACTTCGAGTCATGCCGCCAACATTTCGAGCCATGCCGCTAACACCTCGAGCCATGCCGCCAACACTTCGAGCCATGCCGCCAACATTTCGAGCCATGCTGCCAACATTTCTAGCTATGCCGCCAAAGCTTCGAGCCATGCCGCCAACATTTCAAGCCATGCCGCCAACATTTTGAGCCATGCCGCCAACATTTCGAGCCATTCCGCTAACACCTCGAGCCATGCCGCCAACACTTCGAGTCATGCCGCCAACATTTCGAGCCATGCCGCCAACATTTCGAGCAATGCCGCCAACATTTCGATCCATGCCGCCAACATTTCGAGCCATTCCGCTAACACCTCGAGCCATGCCGCCAACACTTCGAGTCATGCCGCCAATATTTCGAGCCATGCCGCCCACATTTCGAGCCATGCCGCCAACATTTCGAGCCATGCCGCCAACATTTCGAGCTATGCCGCCAACATTTCGAGCCATGCCGCAAACATTTCGAGCTATGCCGCCAACATTTCGAGCCATGCCGCCCACATTTCGAGCCATGCCGCCAACATTTTGAACCATGCCGCCAACATTTCGAGCCATGCCGCCGATATTTCGAGCCATGCCGCCAACATTTCGAGCCACGCCGCCAACATTTCGAGCCATGCCGCCAACATTTCGAGCCATGATGCCAACATTTCTAGCAATGCCGCCAACATTTCGAGCCATGCCGCCAGCATTTCGAGCTATGCCGCCAACATTCCGAGCTATGCCGCCAACATTTCGAGCCATGCCGCCAACATTTCTAGCAATGCCGCCAACATTTCGAGCGATGCCGCCAGCATTTCGAGCTATGCCGCCAACATTTCGAGCTATGCCGCCAACATTTCGAGCCATGCCGCCAACATTTCGAGCAATGCCGCCAACATTTCGAGCCATGCCGCCAACATTTCGAGCCATGCCGCCAACATTTCGAGCCATGCCGCCAACATTTCTAGCTATGCCGCCGAAGCTTTGAGCCATGCCGCCAACATTTCAAGCCATGCCGCCAACATTTTGAGCAATGCCGATAACATTCCGAGCCATTCCGCTAACACCTCGAGCCATGCCGCCAACACTTCGAGACATGCCGCCAACATTTCGAGCCATGCCGCCAACATTTCGAGCCATGCCGCGAACATTTCGAGCCATGCCACCAACATTTCGAGCCATGCCGCAAACATTTCGAGCTATGCCGCCAACATTTCGAGCCATGCCGCCCACATTTCGAGCCATGCCGCCAACATTTCGAACCATGCCGCCAACATTTCGAGCCATGCCGCCAATATTTCGAGCCATGCCGCCAACATTTCGAGCCACGCCGCCAACATTTCGAGCTATGCCGCCAACATTTCGAGCCATGCCGCCAACATTTCTAGCAATGCCGCCAACATTTCGAGCCATGCCGCCAGCATTTCGAGCTATGCCGCCAAGATTTCGAGCTATGCCGCCAACATTTCGAGCCATGCCGCCAACATTTCGAGCTATGCCGCCAACATTTCGAGCCATGCCGCCAACACTTCGAGCAATGCCGCCAACATTTCGAGCCATGCCGCCAACATTTCGAGCCATGCCGCCAACATTTCGAGCCATGCCGCCAACATTTCTAGCTATGCCGCCAAAGCTTCGAGCCATGCCGCCAACATTTCAAGCCATGCCGCCAACATTTCGAGCTATGCCGCCAACATTTCGAGCCATGCCGCCAACATTTCGAGCCATGCCGCCAGCATTTTGAGCTATGCCGCCAACATTTCGAGCTATGCCGCCAACATTTCGAGCCATGCCGCCAACATTTCGAGCAATGCCGCCAACATTTCGAGCCATGCCGCCAACATTTCGAGCCATGCCGCCAACATTTCGAGCCATGCCGCCAACATTTCGAGCCATGCCGCCAACATTTCTAGCTATGCCGCCAAAGCTTCGAGCCATGCCGCCAACATTTCAAGCCATGCCGCCAACATTTTGAGCCATGCCGCCAACATTTCGAACCATTCCGCTAACACCTAGAGATATGCCGCCAACACTTCGAGTCATGCCACCAACTTTTCGAGCCATGCCGCCAACATTTCGAGCAATGCCGCCAACATTTCGAGCCATGCCGCCAACATTTCCAGCCATGCCGCCAAAATTTCCAGCCATGCCGCCAACACTTCGAGTCATGCCACCAACTTTTCGAGCCATGCCGCCAACATTTCGAGCAATGCCGCCAACATTTCGAGCCATGCCACCAACATTTCCAGCCATGCCGCCAACATTTCGAGCCATGCCGCCAACATTTCGAGCCATGCCGCCAACATTTCGAGCTATGCCGCCAACATTTCGAGCCATGCCGCCAACATTTCGAGCCGTGCCGCCAACATTTTGAGCCATGCCGCCATCATTTCGAGCCATGCCGCCAACATTTCGAGTCATGCCGCCAACATTTCGAGACATGCCGCCAATATTTCGAGCCATGCCGCCAACATTCCGAGCCATGCCGCCAACATTTCGAGGCATGCGGCCAACACTTCCAGCAATGCCGCCAACATTTCGAGCAATGCCGCCAACATTTCGAGCCATGCCGCCAACATTTCGAGTCAGGCCGCCAACATTTCGAGTCACGCCGTCAACATTTCGAGCCATGCCGCCAACATTTCGAGCCATGCCGCCAACATTTCGAGCCATGCCGCCAACATTTCGAGCCACGCCGCCACCATTTCGAGCCATGCCGCCAACATTTCGAGTCATGCCTCTAACATTTCGAACCATGCCGCCACCATTTCGAGCCATGCCGCCAACATTTAGAGCCATGCCGCCAACATTTTGAGCCATGCCGCCAACATTTCGAACAATGCCGCAAACATTTCGAGCCATGCCGCAAACATTTCGAGCTATGCCGCCAACATTTCGAGCCATGCCGCCAACATTTCGAGCCATGCCGCAAACATTTCGAACTATGCCGCCAACATTTCGAGCCATGCCGCCAACATTTCGAACCATGGCGCCAACATTTCGAGCCATGCCGCCAACATTTCGAGCCATGCCGCCAATATTTCGAGCCACGCCGCAACATTTCGAGCCATGCCGCCAACATTTCGAGCCATGCCGCCAACATTTCGAGCCATGCCGCAAACATTTCGAGCCATGCCGCAAACATTTCGAACAATGCCGCAAACATTTCGAGCCATGCCGCAAACATTTCGAGCTATACCGCCAACATTTTGAGCCATGCCGCCAACATTTCGAGCCATGCCGCAAACATTTCGAGCTATGCCGCCAACATTTCGAGCCATGCCGCCAACATTTCGAGCCATGCCGCCAACACTTCGAACCATGCCGCCAACATTTCGAGCCATGCCGCAAACATTTCGAGCTATGCCGCCAACATTTCGAGCCATGCCGCCAACATTTCGAGCCATGCCGCCAACATTTCGAACCATGCCGCCAACATTTCGAGCCATGCCGCCAACATTTCGAGCCATGCCGCCAATATTTCGAGCCACTCCGCAAAATTTCGAGCCATGCCGCCAACATTTCGAGCCATGCCGCCAACATTTCGAGCCATGCCGCCAACATTTCGAGTCATGCCGCAAACATTTCGAGCCATGCCGCCCACATTTCGAGCCATGCCGCCAACATTTCGAGTCATGCCGCAAACATTTCGAGCTATGCCGCCAACATTTCGAGTCATGCCGCCCACAATTCGAGCCATGCCGCCAACATCTCGAACCATGCCGCCAACATTTCAAGCCATGCCGCCAATATTTCGAGCCATGCCGCCAACATTTCGAGCCACGCTGCCAACATTTCGAGCCATGCCGCCAACATTTCAAGCCATGCCGCCAACGTTTCGAGCCATGCCACCAACATTTCTAGCAATGCCGCCAACATTTCGAGCCATGCCGCCAGCATTTCGAGATATGCCGCCAACATTTCGAACTATGCCGCCAACATTTCGAGCCATGCCGCCAAAATTTCGAGCCATGCCGCCAACATTTCGAGCCATGCCGCCAACATTTCGAGCCATGCCGCGAACATTTCGAGCCATGCCGCCAACATTTCGAGCCATGCCGCCAGCATTTCTAGCTATGCCGCCAAAGCTTCGAGCCATGCCGCCAACATTTCAAGCCATGCCGCCAACATTTTGAGCCATGCCGCCAACATTTCGAGCCATTCCGCTAACACCTCGAGCCATGCCGCCAACACTTCGAGTCATGCCGCCAACATTTCGAGCCATGCCGCCAACATTTCGAGCCATGCCGCCAACATTTCCAGCCATGCCGCCAACATTTCGAGCCATTCCGCTTACACCTCGAGCCATGCCGCCAACACTTCGAGTCATGCCGCCAACATTTTGAGCCATGCCGCCAACATTTCGAGCAATGCCGCCAACATTTCGAGCCATGCCGCCAACATTTCCAGCCATGCCGCCAACATTTCGAACCATGCCGCCAACATTTCGAGCCATGCCGCCAACATTTCGAGCTATGCCGCCAACATTTCTAGCCATGCCGCCAACATTTCGAGCCGTGCCGCCAACATTTTGAGCCATGCCGCCAACATTTCGAGCCATGCCGCCAACATTTTGAGCCATGCCGCCATTATTTCGAGCCATGCCGCCAACATTTCGAGCCATGCCGCCAACATTTCGAGCCATGCCGCCAACATTTCGAGCCATGCCGCCAACATTTCGAGCCATGCCGCCAACATTTCTAGCTATGCCGCCAAAGCTTCGAGCCATGCCGCCAACATTTCAAGCCATGCCGCCAACATTTTGAGCCATTCCGCTAACACCTCGAGCCATGCCGCCAACACTTCGAGTCATGCCGCCAACATTTCGAGCCATGCCGCTAACACCTCGAGCCATGCCGCCAACATTTCGAGCCATGCCGCCAACATTTCGAGCCATGCCGCCAACATTTCTAGCTATGCCGCCAAAGCTTCGAGCCATGCCGCCAACATTTCAAGCCATGCCGCCAACATTTTGAGCCATTCCGCTAACACCTCGAGCCATGCCGCCAACACTTCGAGTCATGCCGCCAACATTTCGAGCCATGCCGCTAACACCTCGAGCCATGCCGCCAACACTTCGAGTCATGCCGCCAACATTTCGAGCCATGCCGCTAACACCTCGAGCCATGCCGCCAACATTTCGAGCCATGCCGCCAACATTTCGAGCCATGGCGCCAACATTTCTAGCTATGCCGCCAAAGCTTCGAGCCATGCCGCCAACATTTCAAGCCATGCCGCCAACATTTTGAGCCATTCCGCTAACACCTCGAGCCATGCCGCCAACACTTCGAGTCATGCCGCCAACATTTCGAGCCATTCCGCTAACACCTCGAGCCATGCCGCCAACACTTCGAGTCATGCCGCCAACATTTCGAGCCAAGCCGCTAACATTTCGAGGCATGCCGCCAACATTTCCAGCCATGGCGCCAACATTTCGAGCCATGCCGTCAACATTTCGAGCCATGCCGCCAACATTTCGAGCCATGCCGCGAACATTTCCAGCTATGCCGCCAACATTTCGAGCCATGCCGCCAAAATTTCGAGCCATGCCGCCGACATTTTGAGCCATGCCGCCAACATTTCGAGCCATTGCGCCAACATTTCGAGCCATGCCACCAACATTTCGAGCCATGCCGCCAACATTTCGAGCCATGCCGCCAACATTTCGAGCCATGCCGCCAACATTTCGAGCTATGCCGCCAACACTTCGAGCCATGCCGCCAACATTTCGAGTCATGCCGCCATTTCGAGCCATGCCGCCAACATTTCGAGCCTTGCCGCCAACATTTCGAGCCATGCCGCCAACATATCGAGCCATGCCGCCAACATTTCGAGCCATGCCGCCAACATATCGAGCCATGCCGCCAACATTTCGAGCCATGCCGCAAACATTTCGAGCTATGCCGCCAACATTTCGAGCCATGCCGCTCACATTTCGAGCCGTGCCGCCAACATTTTTAGCCATGCCGCCAACATTTCGAGCCACGCCGCCAACATTTCGAACCATGCCGCCAACAGTTCGAGCCATGCCGCCAACATTCCGAGCCATGTCGCCAACACTTTGAGCCATGCCGCGAACATTTCGAGCCATGCCGCAAACATTTCGAGCTATGCCGCCAACATTTCGAGCCATGCCGCCCACATTTCGAGCCATGCGGCCAACATTTCGAAACATGCCGCCAACATTTCGAGCCATGCCGCCAATATTTCGAGCCATGCCGCCAACATTTCGAGCCACGCCGCCAACATTTCGAGCCATGCCGCCAACATTTCGAGCTAGGCCGCCAACATTTCGAGCCATGCCGCCAACATTTCGAGCTAGGCCGCCAACATTTCGAGCCACGCCGCCAACATTTCGAGCCATGCCGCCAACATTTCGAGCTAGGCCGCAAACATTTCGAGCTATGCCGCCAACATTTCGAGCCATGCCGCCCACATTTCGAGCCATGCGGCCAACATTTCGAAACATGCCGCCAACATTTCGAGCCATGCCGCCAATATTTCGAGCCATGCCGCCAACATTTCGAGCCACGCCGCCAACATTTCGAGCCATGCCGCCAACATTTCGAGCCACGCCGCCAACATTTCGAACCATGCCGCGAACATTTCGAGCCATGTCGCCAACATTTCAAGCCACGCCGCCAACATTTGGAACCACGCCGTCAACATTTCGAGCCACGCAGCCAACATTTCGAACCATGCCGCCAACAGTTCGAGCCATGCCGCCAACATTCCGAGCCATGTCGCCAACACTTTGAGCCATGCCGCCAACATTTCGAGCCATGCCGCGAACATTTCGAGCTATGCCGCCAACATTTCGAGCCATGCCGCAAATATTTCGAGCTATGCCGCCAACATTTCGAGCCATGCTGCAAACATTTCGAGCTATGCCGCCAACATTTCGAGCCATGCCGCGAACATTTCGAGCTATGCCGCCAACATTTCGAGCCATGCCGCAAACATTTCGAGCTATGCCGCCAACATTTCGAGCCATGCCGCCCACATTTCGAGCCATGCCGCCAACATTTCGAACCATGCCGCCAACATTTCGAGCCATGCCGCCAATATTTCGAGCCATGCCGCCAACATTTCGAGCCACGCCGCCAACATTTCGAGCCATGCCGCCAACATTTCGAGCCATGCCGCCAACATTTCTAGCAATGCCGCCAACATTTCGAGCCATGCCGCCAGCATTTCGAGCTATGCCGCCAACATTTCGAGCTATGCCGCCAACATTTCGAGCCATGCCGCCGACATTTCTAGCAATGCCGCCAACATTTCGAGCTATGCCGCCAACATTTCGAGCCATGCCGCCAACATTTCTAGCAATGCCGCCAACACATCGAGCCATGCCGGCAGCATTTCGAGCTATGCCGCCAACATTTCGAGCTATGCCGCCAACATTTCGAGCCATGCCGCCAACATTTCGAGCCGTGTCGCCAACATTTTGAGCCTTGCCGCCAACATTTCGAGCCATGCCGCCAACATGTTGAGCCATGCCGCCATCATTTCGAGCCATGCCGCCAACATTTCGAACCATGCCGCCAACATTTCGAGCCATGCCGCCAGCATTTCGAGCTATGCCGCCAACATTTCGAGCTATGCCGCCAACATTTCGAGCCATGCCGCCAACATTTCGAGCAATGCCGCCAACATTTCGAGCCATGCCGCCAACATTTCGAGCCATGCCGCCAACATTTCGAGCCATGCCGCCAACATTTCGAGCCATGCCGCCAACATTTCTAGCTATGCCGCCAAAGCTTCGAGCCATGCCGCCAACATTTCAAGCCATGCCGCCAACATTTTGAGCCATGCCGCCAACATTTCGAGCCATTCCGCTAACACCTCGAGCCATGCCGCCAACATTTCGAGCCATGCCGCGAACATTTCCAGCTATGCCGCCAACATTTCGAGCCATGCCGCCAAAATTTCGAGCCATGCCGCCGACATTTTGAGCCATGCCGCCAACATTTCGAGCCATTGCGCCAACATTTCGAGCCATGCCACCAACATTTCGAGCCATGCCGCCAACATTTCGAGCCATGCCGCCAACATTTCGAGCCATGCCGCCAACATTTCGAGCTATGCCGCCAACACTTCGAGCCATGCCGCCAACATTTCGAGTCATGCCGCCATTTCGAGCCATGCCGCCAACATTTCGAGCCTTGCCGCCAACATTTCGAGCCATGCCACCAACATATCGAGCCATGCCGCCAACATTTCGAGCCATGCCGCCAACATATCGAGCCATGCCGCCAACATTTCGAGCCATGCCGCAAACATTTCGAGCTATGCCGCCAACATTTCGAGCCATGCCGCTCACATTTCGAGCCGTGCCGCCAACATTTTTAGCCATGCCGCCAACATTTCGAGCCACGCCGCCAACATTTCGAACCATGCCGCCAACAGTTCGAGCCATGCCGCCAACATTCCGAGCCATGTCGCCAACACTTTGAGCCATGCCGCGAACATTTCGAGCCATGCCGCAAACATTTCGAGCTATGCCGCTAACATTTCGAGCCATGCCGCCCACATTTCGAGCCATGCGGCCAACATTTCGAAACATGCCGCCAACATTTCGAGCCATGCCGCCAATATTTCGAGCCATGCCGCCAACATTTCGAGCCACGCCGCCAACATTTCGAGCCATGCCGCCAACATTTCGAGCTAGGCCGCCAACATTTCGAGCTAGGCCGCCAACATTTCGAGCCATGCCGCCAACATTTCGAGCTAGGCCGCCAACATTTCGAGCCACGCCGCCAACATTTCGAGCCATGCCGCCAACATTTCGAGCTAGGCCGCAAACATTTCGAGCTATGCCGCCAACATTTCGAGCCATGCCGCCCACATTTCGAGCCATGCGGCCAACATTTCGAAACATGCCGCCAACATTTCGAGCCATGCCGCCAATATTTCGAGCCATGCCGCCAACATTTCGAGCCACGCCGCCAACATTTCGAGCCATGCCGCCAACATTTCGAGCCACGCCGCCAACATTTCGAACCATGCCGCGAACATTTCGAGCCATGTCGCCAACATTTCAAGCCACGCCGCCAACATTTGGAACCACGCCGTCAACATTTCGAGCCACGCAGCCAACATTTCGAACCATGCCGCCAACAGTTCGAGCCATGCCGCCAACATTCCGAGCCATGTCGCCAACACTTTGAGCCATGCCGCCAACATTTCGAGCCATGCCGCGAACATTTCGAGCTATGCCGCCAACATTTCGAGCCATGCCGCAAACATTTCGAGCTATGCCGCCAACATTTCGAGCCATGCCGCAAACATTTCGAGCTATGCCGCCAACATTTCGAGCCATGCCGCGAACATTTCGAGCTATGCCGCCAACATTTCGAGCCATGCCGCAAACATTTCGAGCTATGCCGCCAACATTTCGAGCCATGCCGCCCACATTTCGAGCCATGCCGCCAACATTTCGAACCATGCCGCCAACATTTCGAGCCATGCCGCCAATATTTCGAGCCATGCCGCCAACATTTCGAGCCACGCCGCCAACATTTCGAGCCATGCCGCCAACATTTCGAGCCATGCCGCCAACATTTCTAGCAATGCCGCCAACATTTCGAGCCATGCCGCCAGCATTTCGAGCTATGCCGCCAACATTTCGAGCTATGCCGCCAACATTTCGAGCCATGCCGCCGACATTTCTAGCAATGCCGCCAACATTTCGAGCTATGCCGCCAACATTTCGAGCCGTGCCGCCAACATTTCTAGCAATGCCGCCAACACATCGAGCCATGCCGGCAGCATTTCGAGCTATGCCGCCAACATTTCGAGCTATGCCGCCAACATTTCGAGCCATGCCGCCAACATTTCGAGCCGTGTCGCCAACATTTTGAGCCTTGCCGCCAACATTTCGAGCCATGCCGCCAACATGTTGAGCCATGCCGCCATCATTTCGAGCCATGCCGCCAACATTTCGAACCATGCCGCCAACATTTCGAGCCATGCCGCCAGCATTTCGAGCTATGCCGCCAACATTTCGAGCTTTGCCGCCAACATTTCGAGCCATGCCGCCAACATTTCGAGCAATGCCGCCAACATTTCGAGCCATGCCGCCAACATTTCGAGCCATGCCGCCAACATTTCGAGCCATGCCGCCAACATTTCGAGCCATGCCGCCAACATTTCTAGCTATGCCGCCAAAGCTTCGAGCCATGCCGCCAACATTTCAAGCCATGCCGCCAACATTTTGAGCCATGCCGCCAACATTTCGAGCCATTCCGCTAACACCTCGAGCCATGCCGCCAACACTTCGAGTCATGCCGCCAACATTTCGAGCCATGCCGCCAACATTTCGAGCCATGCCGCCAACATTTCGAGCAATGCCGCCAACATTTCGAGCCATGCCGCCAACAGTTCCAGCCATGTCGCCAACATTTCGAGCCATGCCGCCAACATTTCGAGCCATGCCGCCAACATTTCTAGCTATGCCGCCAACATTTCGAGCCATGCCGCCAACATTTCGAGCCGTGCCGCCAACATTTTGAGCCTTGCCGCCAACATTTCGAGCCATGCCGCCAACATTTTGAGCCATGCCGCCATCATTTCGAGCCATGCCGCCAACATTTCGAGCCATGCCGCCAACATTTCGAGCAATTCCGCCAATATTTCGAGCTATGCCGCCAACATTTCGAGCCATGCCGCCAACATTTCGAGCCATGCCGCCAATATTTCGAGCTATGCCGCCAACATTTCGAGCTATGCCGCCAACATTTCGAGCAATGCCGCCAACATTTCGAGCTATGCCGCCAACATTTCGAGCCATGGCGCCAACATTTCGAGCCATGCCGCCAACATTTCGAGCTATGTCGCCAACATTTCGAGCCATGCCGCCAACATTTCGAGCCGTGCCGCCAACATTTCGAGCTATGCCGCCAACATTTCGTGCCATGCCGCCAACATTTCGAGCTATGCCGCCAACATTTCGAGCCATGCCGCCAACATTTCGAGCTGTGCCGCCAACATTTTGAGCCATGCCGCCAACATTTCGAGCCATGCCGCCAACATTTTGAGCCATGCCGCCATCATTTCGAGCCATGCCGCCAACATTTCGAGTCATGCCGCCAACATTTCGAGCCATGCCGCCAATATTTCGAGCCATGCCGCCAACATTTCGAGCCATGCCGCCAACATTTCGTACCATGCCGCCAACATTTCGAGCCATGCTGCCAACATTTCGAGCCATGCCGCCAACATTTTAAGCCATGCCGCCAACATTTCGAGCCACGCTGCAACATTTGGAGCTATGCCGCCAGCATTTCGAGACATGCCGCCAACATTTGGAGCCATGCCGCCAACATTTCGAGCCATGTCGCTAACATTTCGAGCCTTGCCGTCAACATTTTCAGCCATGCCGCAAACATTTCGAGCCATGCCGTCAACATTTCGAGTCATGCCGCCAACATTTCGAGCCATGCTGCCAACATTTCGAGCCATGCCGCCAACATTTCGAGCCATGCCGCCAACATTTCTAGCAATGCCTCCAACATTTCGAGCCATGCCGCCAGCATTTCGAGCTATGCCGCCAACATTTCGAGCTATGCCGCCAACATTTCGAGCCATGCCGCCAGCATTTCGAGCTATGCCGCCAACATTTCGAGCTATGCCGCCAACATTTCGAGCCATGCCGCCAACATTTCGAGCAATGCCGCCGACATTTCGAGCCATGCCGCCAACATTTCTAGCCATGCCGCCAACATTTCGAGGCATGCCGCCAACATTTCGCGCCATGCCGCCAACATTTCTAGCTATGCCGCCAAAGCTTCGAGCCATGCCGCCAACATTTCAAGCTATGCCGCCAACATTTTGAGCCATGCCGCCAACATTTCGAGCCATTCCGCTAACACCTCGAGCCATGCCGCCAACACTTCGAGTCATGCCGCCAACATTTCGAGCCATTCCGCTAACACCTCGAGCTATGCCGCCAACATTTCGAGCCATGCCGCCAACATTTCGAGCAATGCCGCCAACATTTCGAGCCATGCCGCCAACATTTCGAGCCATGCCGCCAACATTTCGAGCCATGCCACCAACATTTCGAGCCATGCCGCCAACATTTCTAGCTATGCCGCCAAAGCTTCGAGCCATGCCGCCAACATTTCTAGCTATGCCGCCAAAGCTTCGAGCCATGCCGCCAACATTTCAAGCCATGCCGCCAACATTTTGAGCCATGCCGCCAACATTTCGAGCCATTCCGCTAACACCTCGAGCCATGCCGCCAACACTTCGAGTCATGCCGCCAACATTTCGAGCCATGCCGCCAACATTTCGAGCTATGCCGCCAACATTTCGAGCCATGCCGCCAACATTTCCAGCCATGCCGCCAACATTTCGAGCCATGCCGCCAACATTTCGAGCCATGCCGCCAACATTTCGAGCTATGCCGCCAACATTTCAAGCCATGCCGCCAACATTTCGAGCCGTGCCGCCAACATTTTGAGCCTTGCCGCCAACATTTCGAGCCATGCCGCCAACATTTTGAGACATGCCGCCATCATTTCGAGCCATGCCGCCAACATTTCGAGTCATGTCGCCAACATTTCGAACCATGCCGCCAACATTTCGAGCTATGCCGCCAACACTTCGAGCCATGCCGCCAACATTTCGAGTCATGCCGCCATTTCGAGCCATGCCGTCAACATTTTGAGCAATGCCGCCAACATTTCGAGCAATGCCGCCAACATTTATAGCCATGCCGTCAACACTTCGAGCCATGCCGCCAACATTTCGAGCCATGCCGCCAACATTTCGAACCATGCCGCCAACATTTCGAGCTATGCCGCCAACACCTCGAGCTATGCCGCCAACATTTCGAGCCATGTCGCCAACATTTCGAGCAATGTCGCCAACATTTCGAGCCATGCCGCCAACATTTCGAGCCTTGCCGCCAACATTTCGTGCCATGCCGCCAACATTTCGAGCCATGCCGCCAACATTTCTAGCTATGCCGCCAAAGCTTCGAGCCATGCCGCCAACACTTCTAGCTATGCCGCCAAAGCTTCGAGCCATGCCGCCAACATTTCAAGCCATGCCGCCAACATTTTGAGCCATGCCGCCAACATTTCGAGCCATTCCGCTAACACCTCGAGCCATTCCGCCAACACTTCGAGTCATGCCGCCAACATTTCGAGCCATGCCGCCAACATTTCTAGCAATGCCGCCAACATTTCGAGCCATGCCGCCAACATTTCCAGCCATGCCGCCAACATTTCGAGCCATGCCGCCAACATTTCGAGCCATGCCGCCAACATTTCGAGCTATGCCGCCAACATTTCAAGCCATGCCGCCAACATTTCGAGCCGTGCCGCCAACATTTTGAGCTTTGCCGCAAACATTTCGAGCCATGCCGCCAACATTTTGAGACATGCCGCCATCATTTCGAGCCATGCCGCCAACATTTCGAGTCATGCCGCCAACATTTCGAACCATGCCGCCAACATTTCGAGCTATGCCGCCAACACTTCGAGCCATGCCGCCAACATTTCGAGTCATGCCGCCATTTCGAGCCATGCCGCCAACATTTTGAGCAATGCCGCCAACATTTCGAGCAATGCCGCCAACATTTATAGCCATGCCGCCAACATTTCGAGCCATGCCGCCAACATTTCGAGGCATGCCGCCAACATTTCGAACCATGCCGCTAACATTTCGAGCTATGCCGCCAACACTTCGAGCCATGCCGCCAACATTTCGAGTCATGCCGACATTTCGAGCCATGCCGCCAACATTTTGAGCCATGCCGCCAACATTTCGAGCAATGCCGCCAACATTTCGAGAAAAGCCGGCAACATTTCGAGCCATGCCGCCAACATTTCGAGCCATGTCGCCAACATTTCGAGCCACGCCGCCAACATTTGGAGTCACGCCGCCAACGTTTCGAGCCATCCCGCCAACATTTCGAGCAATGCCGCCAACATTTCGAACCATGCCGCCAACATTTCTAGTCATGCCGCCAACATTTCTAGCCATGCCGTCAACACTTCGAGCCATGCCGCCAACATTTCGAGCCATGCCGCAAACATTTAGAGCTATGCCGCCAACATTTCGAGCCATGCCGCCCACTTTTCGAGCCATGCCGCCAACATTTCGAACCATGCCGCCAACATTTTGAGCCATGCCGCCAACATTTCGAGCTATGCCGCCAACATTTCAAGCCATGCCGCCAACATTTCGAGCCGTGCCGCCAACATTTTGAGCCTTGCCGCCAACATTTCGAGCCATGCCGCCAACATTTTGAGACATGCCGCCATCATTTCGAGCCATGCCGCCAACATTTCGAGTCATGCCGCCAACATTTCGAACCATGCCGCCAACATTTCGAGCTATGCCGACAACACTTCGAGCCATGCCGCCAACATTTCGAGTCATGCCGCCAACATTTCGAACCATGCCGCCAACATTTCGAGCTATGCCGCCAACACTTCGAGCCATGCCGCCAACATTTCGAGTCATGCCGCCATTTCGAGCCATGCCGCCAACATTTTGAGCCATGCCGCCAACATTTCGAGCAATGCCGCCAACATTTCTAGCCATGCCGCCAACATTTCGAGCCATGCCGCCAACATTTCGAGAAAAGCCGGCAACATTTCGAGCCATGCCGCCAACATTTCGAGCCATGTCGCCAACATTTCGAGCCACGCCGCCAACATTTGGAGTCACGCCGCCAACGTTTCGAGCCATCCCGCCAACATTTCGAGCCATGCCGCCAACATTTCGAACCATGCCGCCAACATTTCTAGCCATGCCGCCAACATTTCTAGCCATGCCGTCAACACTTCGAGCCATGCCGCCAACATTTCGAGCCATGCCGCAAACATTTAGAGCTATGCTGCCAACATTTCGAGCCATGCCGCCCACATTTCGAGCCATGCCGCCAACATTTCGAACCATGCCGCCAACATTTTGAGTCATGCCGCCAACATTTCGAGCCATGCCGCAAACATTTCGAGCTATGCCGCCAACATTTCGAGCCATGCCGCCCACATTTCGAGCCATGCCGCCAACATTTCGAACCATGCCGCCAACATTTCGAGCCATGCCGCAAATATTTTGAGCCATGCCGCCAACATTTCGAGCCACGCCGCCAACATTTCGAGCCTTGCCGCCAACATTTCGAGCCATGCCGCCAACATTTCTAGCAATGCCGCCAACATTTCGAGCCATGCCGCCAACATTTCGAGATATGCCGCCAACATTTCGAGCCATGCCGCCAACATTTCTAGCAATGCCGCCAACATTTCGAGCCATGCCGCTAGCATTTCGAGCTATGCCGCCAACATTTCGAGCTATGCCGCCAATATTTCGAGCCATGCCGCCAACATTTCTAGCAATGCCGCCAACATTTCGAGCCATGCCGCTAGCATTTCGAGCTATGCCGCCAACATTTCGAGCTATGCCGCCAACATTTCGAGCCATGCCGCCAACATTTCGAGCCATGCCGCCAACATTTCGAGCTATGCCGCCAACATTTCAAGCCATGCCGCCAACATTTCGAGCCGTGCCCCCAACATTTTGAGCTTTGCCGCCAACATTTCGAGCCATGCCGCCAACATTTCGAGCCATGCCGCCAACATTTCGAGCAATGCCGCCAACATTTCTATCCATGCCGCCAACATTTCGAGCCATGCCGCCAACATTTCGAGAAAAGCCGGCAACATTTCGAGCCATGCCGCCAACATTTCGAGCCATGTCGCCAACATTTCGAGCCACGCCGCCAACATTTAGAGCCACGCCGCCAACATTTCGAACCATGCTGCCAACAGTTCGAGCCATGCCGCCAACATTCCGAGCCATGTCGCCAACACTTTGAGCCATGCCGCCAACATTTCGAGCCACGCCACCAACATTTCGAACCATGCCGCCAACACTTCGAGCCATGCCGCCAACATTCCGAGCCATGTCGCCAACACTTTGAGCCATGCCGCCAACATTTCGAGCCATGCCGCGAACATTTCGAGCCATGTCGCCAACATTTCAAGCCACGCCGCCAACATTTGGAACCACGCCGTCAACATTTCGAGCCACGCAGCCAACATTTCGAACCATGCCGCCAACAGTTCGAGCCATGCCGCCAACATTCCGAGCCATGTCGCCAAAACTTTGAGCCATGCCGCCAACATTTCGAGCCATGCCGCGAACATTTCGAGCTATGCCGCCAACATTTCGAGCCATGCCGCAAACATTTCGAGCTATGCCGCCAACATTTCGAGCCATGCCGCCCACATTTCGAGCCATGCCGCCAACATTTCGAACCATGCCGCCAACATTTCGAGCCATGCCGCCAATATTTCGAGCCATGCCGCCAACATTTCGAGCCACGCCGCCAACATTTCGAGCTATGCCGCCAACATTTCGAGCCATGCCGCCAACATTTCTAGCAATGCCGCCAACATTTCGAGCCATGCCGCCAGCATTTCGAGCTATGCCGCCAACATTTCGAGCTATGCCGCCAACATTTCGAGCCATGCCGCCGACATTTCTAGCAATGCCGCCAACATTTCGAGCTATGCCGCCAACATTTCGAGCCATGCCGCCAACATTTCTAGCAATGCCGCCAACACATCGAGCCATGCCGGCAGCATTTCGAGCTATGCCGCCAACATTTCGAGCTATGCCGCCAACATTTCGAGCCATGCCGCCAACATTTCGAGCCGTGTCGCCAACATTTTGAGCCTTGCCGCCAACATTTCGAGCCATGCCGCCAACATGTTGAGCCATGCCGCCATCATTTCGAGCCATGCCGCCAACATTTCGAACCATGCCGCCAACATTTCGAGCCATGCCGCCAGCATTTCGAGCTATGCCGCCAACATTTCGAGCTATGCCGCCAACATTTCGAGCCATGCCGCCAACATTTCGAGCAATGCCGCCAACATTTCGAGCCATGCCGCCAACATTTCGAGCCATGCCGCCAACATTTCGAGCCATGCCGCCAACATTTCGAGCCATGCCGCCAACATTTCTAGCTATGCCGCCAAAGCTTCGAGCCATGCCGCCAACATTTCAAGCCATGCCGCCAACATTTTGAGCCATGCCGCCAACATTTCGAGCCATTCCGCTAACACCTCGAGCCATGCCGCCAACACTTCGAGTCATGCCGCCAACATTTCGAGCCATGCCGCCAACATTTCGAGCAATGCCGCCAACATTTCGAGCCATGCCGCCAACAGTTCCAGCCATGTCGCCAACATTTCGAGCCATGCCGCCAACATTTCGAGCCATGCCGCCAACATTTCTAGCTATGCCGCCAACATTTCGAGCCATGCCGCCAACATTTCGAGCCGTGCCGCCAACATTTTGAGCCTTGCCGCCAACATTTCGAGCCATGCCGCCAACATTTTGAGCCATGCCGCCATCATTTCGAGCCATGCCGCCAACATTTCTAGCTATGCCGCCAAAGCTTCGAGCCATGCCGCCAACATTTCAAGCCATGCCGCCAACATTTTGAGCCATGCCGCCAACATTTCGAGCCATTCCGCTAACACCTCGAGCCATGCCGCCAACACTTCGAGTCATGCCGCCAACATTTCGAGCCATGCCGCCAACATTTCGAGCAATGCCGCCAACATTTCGAGCCATGCCGCCAACATTTCCAGCCATGCCGCCAACATTTCGAGCCATGCCGCCAACATTTCGAGCCATGCCGCCAACATTTCGAGCTATGCCGCCAACATTTCAAGCCATGCCGCCAACATTTCGAGCCGTGCCGCCAACATTTTGAGCCTTGCCGCCAACATTTCGAGCCATGCCGCCAACATTTTGAGACATGCCGCCATCATTTCGAGCCATGCCGCCAACATTTCGAGTCATGCCGCCAACATTTCGAACCATGCCGCCAACATTTCGAGCTATGCCGCCAACACTTCGAGCCATGCCGCCAACATTTCGAGTCATGCCGCCATTTCGAGCCATGCCGTCAACATTTTGAGCAATGCCGCCAACATTTCGAGCAATGCCGCCAACATTTATAGCCATGCCGCCAACACTTCGAGCCATGCCGCCAACATTTCGAGCCATGCCGCCAACATTTCGAACCATGCCGCCAACATTTCGAGCTATGCCGCCAACACCTCGAGCTATGCCGCCAACATTTCGAGCCATGCCGCCAACATTTCGAGCAATGCCGCCAACATTTCGAGCCATGCCGCCAACATTTCGAGCCATGCCGCCAACATTTCGTGCCATGCCGCCAACATTTCGAGCCATGCCGCCAACATTTCTAGCTATGCCGCCAAAGCTTCGAGCCATGCCGCCAACACTTCTAGCTATGCCGCCAAAGCTTCGAGCCATGCCGCCAACATTTCAAGCCATGCCGCCAACATTTTGAGCCATGCCGCCAACATTTCGAGCCATTCCGCTAACACCTCGAGCCATGCCGCCAACACTTCGAGTCATGCCGCCAACATTTCGAGCCATGCCGCCAACATTTCGAGCAATGCCGCCAACATTTCGAGCCATGCCGCCAACATTTCCAGCCATGCCGCCAACATTTCGAGCCATGCCGCCAACATTTCGAGCCATGCCGCCAACATTTCGAGCTATGCCGCCAACATTTCAAGCCATGCCGCCAACATTTCGAGCCGTGCCGCCAACATTTTGAGCTTTGCCGCCAACATTTCGAGCCATGCCGCCAACATTTTGAGACATGCCGCCATCATTTCGAGCCATGCCGCCAACATTTCGAGTCATGCCGCCAACATTTCGAACCATGCCGCCAACATTTCGAGCTATGCCGCCAACACTTCGAGCCATGCCGCCAACATTTCGAGTCATGCCGCCATTTCGAGCCATGCCGCCAACATTTTGAGCAATGCCGCCAACATTTCGAGCAATGCCGCCAACATTTATAGCCATGCCGCCAACATTTCGAGCCATGCCGCCAACGTTTCGAGCCATGCCGCCAACATTTCGAACCATGCCGCTAACATTTCGAGCTATGCCGCCAACACTTCGAGCCATGCCGCCAACATTTCGAGTCATGCCGACATTTCGAGCCATGCCGCCAACATTTTGAGCCATGCCGCCAACATTTCGAGCAATGCCGCCAACATTTCGAGAAAAGCCGGCAACATTTCGAGCCATGCCGCCAACATTTCGAGCCATGTCGCCAACATTTCGAGCCACGCCGCCAACATTTGGAGTCACGCCGCCAGCGTTTCGAGCCATCCCGCCAACATTTCGAGCAATGCCGCCAACATTTCGAACCATGCCGCCAACATTTCTAGTCATGCCGCCAACATTTCTAGCCATGCCGTCAACACTTCGAGCCATGCCGCCAACATTTCGAGCCATGCCGCAAACATTTAGAGCTATGCCGCCAACATTTCGAGCCATGCCGCCCACTTTTCGAGCCATGCCGCCAACATTTCGAACCATGCCGCCAACATTTTGAGCCATGCCGCCAACATTTCGAGCTATGCCGCCAACATTTCAAGCCATGCCGCCAACATTTCGAGCCGTGCCGCCAACATTTTGAGCCTTGCCGCCAACATTTCGAGCCATGCCGCCAACATTTTGAGACATGCCGCCATCATTTCGAGCCATGCCGCCAACATTTCGAGTCATGCCGCCAACATTTCGAACCATGCCGCCAACATTTCGAGCTATGCCGACAACACTTCGAGCCATGCCGCCAACATTTCGAGTCATGCCGCCAACATTTCGAACCATGCCGCCAACATTTCGAGCTATGCCGCCAACACTTCGAGCCATGCCGCCAACATTTCGAGTCATGCCGCCATTTCGAGCCATGCCGCCAACATTTTGAGCCATGCCGCCAACATTTCGAGCAATGCCGCCAACATTTCTAGCCATGCCGCCAACATTTCGAGCCATGCCGCCAACATTTCGAGAAAAGCCGGCAACATTTCGAGCCATGCCGCCAACATTTCGAGCCATGTCGCCAACATTTCGAGCCACGCCGCCAACATTTGGAGTCACGCCGCCAACGTTTCGAGCCATCCCGCCAACATTTCGAGCCATGCCGCCAACATTTCGAACCATGCCGCCAACATTTCTAGCCATGCCGCCAACATTTCTAGCCATGCCGTCAACACTTCGAGCCATGCCGCCAACATTTCGAGCCATGCCGCAAACATTTAGAGCTATGCTGCCAACATTTCGAGCCATGCCGCCCACATTTCGAGCCATGCCGCCAACATTTCGAACCATGCCGCCAACATTTTGAGCCATGCCGCCAACATTTCGAGCCATGCCGCAAACATTTCGAGCTATGCCGCCAACATTTCGAGCCATGCCGCCCACATTTCGAGCCATGCCGCCAACATTTCGAACCATGCCGCCAACATTTCGAGCCATGCCGCAAATATTTTGAGCCATGCCGCCAACATTTCGAGCCACGCCGCCAACATTTCGAGCCATGCCGCCAACATTTCGAGCCATGCCGCCAACATTTCTAGCAATGCCGCCAACATTTCGAGCCATGCCGCCAACATTTCGAGATATGCCGCCAACATTTCGAGCCATGCCGCCAACATTTCTAGCAATGCCGCCAACATTTCGAGCCATGCCGCTAGCATTTCGAGCTATGCCGCCAACATTTCGAGCTATGCCGCCAATATTTCGAGCCATGCCGCCAACATTTCTAGCAATGCCGCCAACATTTCGAGCCATGCCGCTAGCATTTCGAGCCATGCCGCCAACATTTCGAGCTATGCCGCCAACATTTCGAGCCATGCCGCCAACATTTCGAGCCATGCCGCCAACATTTCGAGCTATGCCGCCAACATTTCAAGCCATGCCGCCAACATTTCGAGCCGTGCCCCCAACATTTTGAGCTTTGCCGTCAACATTTCGAGCCATGCCGCCAACATTTTGAGACATGCCGCCATCATTTCGAGCCATGCCGCCAACATTTCGAGTCATGCCGCCAACATTTCGAACCATGCCCCAACATTTCGAGCTATGCCGCCAACACTTCGAGCCATGCCGCCAACATTTCGAGTCATGCCGCCATTTCGAGCCATGCCGCCAACATTTTGAGCAATGCCGCCAACATTTCGAGCAATGCCGCCAACATTTATAGCCATGCCGCCAACATTTCGAGCCATGCCGCCAACATTTCGAGCCATGCCGCCAACATTTCGAACCATGCCGCTAACATTTCGAGCTATGCCGCCAACACTTCGAGCCATGCCGCCAACATTTCGAGTCATGCCGACATTTCGAGCCATGCCGCCAACATTTTGAGCCATGCCGCGAACATTTCGAGCCATGTCGCCAACATTTCAAGCCACGCCGCCAACATTTGGAACCACGCCGTCAACATTTCGAGCCACGCAGCCAACATTTCGAACCATGCCGCCAACAGTTCGAGCCATGCCGCCAACATTCCGAGCCATGTCGCCAACACTTTGAGCCATGCCGCCAACATTTCGAGCCATGCCGCGAACATTTCGAGCTATGCCGCCAACATTTCGAGCCATGCCGCAAACATTTCGAGCTATGCCGCCAACATTTCGAGCCATGCCGCAAACATTTCGAGCTATGCCGCCAACATTTCGAGCCATGCCGCGAACATTTCGAGCTATGCCGCCAACATTTCGAGCCATGCCGCAAACATTTCGAGCTATGCCGCCAACATTTCGAGCCATGCCGCCCACATTTCGAGCCATGCCGCCAACATTTCGAACCATGCCGCCAACATTTCGAGCCATGCCGCCAATATTTCGAGCCATGCCGCCAACATTTCGAGCCACGCCGCCAACATTTCGAGCCATGCCGCCAACATTTCGAGCCATGCCGCCAACATTTCTAGCAATGCCGCCAACATTTCGAGCCATGCCGCCAGCATTTCGAGCTATGCCGCCAACATTTCGAGCTATGCCGCCAACATTTCGAGCCATGCCGCCGACATTTCTAGCAATGCCGCCAACATTTCGAGCTATGCCGCCAACATTTCGAGCCATGCCGCCAACATTTCTAGCAATGCCGCCAACACATCGAGCCATGCCGGCAGCATTTCGAGCTATGCCGCCAACATTTCGAGCTATGCCGCCAACATTTCGAGCCATGCCGCCAACATTTCGAGCCGTGTCGCCAACATTTTGAGCCTTGCCGCCAACATTTCGAGCCATGCCGCCAACATGTTGAGCCATGCCGCCATCATTTCGAGCCATGCCGCCAACATTTCGAACCATGCCGCCAACATTTCGAGCCATGCCGCCAGCATTTCGAGCTATGCCGCCAACATTTCGAGCTATGCCGCCAACATTTCGAGCCATGCCGCCAACATTTCGAGCAATGCCGCCAACATTTCGAGCCATGCCGCCAACATTTCGAGCCATGCCGCCAACATTTCGAGCCATGCCGCCAACATTTCGAGCCATGCCGCCAACATTTCTAGCTATGCCGCCAAAGCTTCGAGCCATGCCGCCAACATTTCAAGCCATGCCGCCAACATTTTGAGCCATGCCGCCAACATTTCGAGCCATTCCGCTAACACCTCGAGCCATGCCGCCAACACTTCGAGTCATGCCGCCAACATTTCGAGCCATGCCGCCAACATTTCGAGCAATGCCGCCAACATTTCGAGCCATGCCGCCAACAGTTCCAGCCATGTCGCCAACATTTCGAGCCATGCCGCCAACATTTCGAGCCATGCCGCCAACATTTCTAGCTATGCCGCCAACATTTCGAGCCATGCCGCCAACATTTCGAGCCGTGCCGCCAACATTTTGAGCCTTGCCGCCAACATTTCGAGCCATGCCGCCAACATTTTGAGCCATGCCGCCATCATTTCGAGCCATGCCGCCAACATTTCGAGCCATGCCGCCAACATTTCGAGCAATTCCGCCAACATTTCGAGCTATGCCGCCAACATTTCGAGCCATGCCGCCAACATTTCGAGCCATGCCGCCAACATTTCGAGCTATGCCGCCAACATTTCGAGCTATGCCGCCAACATTTCGAGCAATGCCGCCAACATTTCGAGCTATGCCGCCAACATTTCGAGCCATGCCGCCAACATTTCGAGCCATGCCGCCAACATTTCGAGCTATGCCGCCAACATTTCGAGCCATGCCGCCAACATTTCGAGCCATGCCGCCAACATTTCGAGCTATGCCGCCAACATTTCGAGCTATGCCGCCAACATTTCGAGCAATGCCGCCAACATTTCGAGCTATGCCGCCAACATTTCGAGCTATGCCGCCAACATTTCGAGCCATGCCGCCAACATTTCGAGCCATGCCGCCAACATTTCGAGCTATGTCGCCAACATTTCGAGCCATGCCGCCAACATTTCGAGCCGTGCCGCCAACATTTCGAGCTATGCCGCCAACATTTCGTGCCATGCCGCCAACATTTCGAGCCATGCCGCCAACATTTCGAGGCATGCCGCCAACATTTCGCGCCATGCCGCCAACATTTCTAGCTATGCCGCCAACATTTTGAGCCATGCCGCCAACATTTCGAGCCATTCCGCTAACACCTCGAGCCATGCCGCCAACACTTCGAGTCATGCCGCCAACATTTCGAGCCATTCCGCTAACACCTCGAGCTATGCCGCCAACATTTCGAGCCATGCCGCCAACATTTCGAGCAATGCCGCCAACATTACGAGCCATGCCGCCAACATTTCGAGCCATGCCGCCAACATTTCGAGCCATGCCGCCAACATTTCGAGCCATGCCGCCAACATTTCTAGCTATGCCGCCAAAGCTTCGAGCCATGCCGCCAACATTTCTAGCTATGCCGCCAAAGCTTCGAGCCATGCCGCCAACATTTCAAGCCATGCCGCCAACATTTTGAGCCATGCCGCCAACATTTCGAGCCATTCCGCTAACACCTCGAGCCATGCCGCCAACACTTCGAGTCATGCCGCCAACATTTCGAGCCATGCCGCCAACATTTCGAGCAATGCCGCCAACATTTCGAGCCATGCCGCCAACATTTCCAGCCATGCCGCCAACATTTCGAGCCATGTCGCCAACATTTCGAGCCATGCCGCCAACATTTCGAGCTATGCCGCCAACATTTCAAGCCATGCCGCCAACATTTCGAGCCGTGCCGCCAACATTTTGAGCCTTGCCGCCAACATTTCGAGCCATGCCGCCAACATTTTGAGACATGCCGCCATCATTTCGAGCCATGCCGCCAACATTTCGAGTCATGCCGCCAACATTTCGAACCATGTCGCCAACATTTCGAGCTATGCCGCCAACACTTCGAGCCATGCCGCCAACATTTCGAGTCATGCCGCCATTTCGAGCCATGCCGTCAACATTTTGAGCAATGCCGCCAACATTTCGAGCAATGCCGCCAACATTTATAGCCATGCCGCCAACACTTCGAGCCATGCCGCCAACATTTCGAGCCATGCCGCCAACATTTCGAACCATGCCGCCAACATTTCGAGCTATGCCGCCAACACCTCGAGCTATGCCGCCAACATTTCGAGCCATGCCGCCAACATTTCGAGCAATGCCGCCAACATTTCGAGCCATGCCGCCAACATTTCGAGCCATGCCGCCAACATTTCGTGCCATGCCGCCAACATTTCGAGCCATGCCGCCAACATTTCTAGCTATGCCGCCAAAGCTTCGAGCCATGCCGCCAACACTTCTAGCTATGCCGCCAAAGCTTCGAGCCATGCCGCCAACATTTCAAGCCATGCCGCCAACATTTTGAGCCATGCCGCCAACATTTCGAGCCATTCCGCTAACACCTCGAGCCATGCCGCCAACACTTCGAGTCATGCCGCCAACATTTCGAGCCATGCCGCCAACATTTCTAGCAATGCCGCCAACATTTCGAGCCATGCCGCCAACATTTCCAGCCATGCCGCCAACATTTCGAGCCATGCCGCCAACATTTCGAGCCATGCCGCCAACATTTCGAGCTATGCCGCCAACATTTCAAGCCATGCCGCCAACATTTCGAGCCGTGCCGCCAACATTTTGAGCTTTGCCGCAAACATTTCGAGCCATGCCGCCAACATTTTGAGACATGCCGCCATCATTTCGAGCCATGCCGCCAACATTTCGAGTCATGCCGCCAACATTTCGAACCATGCCGCCAACATTTCGAGCTATGCCGCCAACACTTCGAGCAATGCCGCCAACATTTCGAGTCATGCCGCCATTTCGAGCCATGCCGCCAACATTTTGAGCAATGCCGCCAACATTTCGAGCAATGCCGCCAACATTTATAGCCATGCCGCCAACATTTCGAGCCATGCCGCCAACATTTCGAGCCATGCCGCCAACATTTCGAACCATGCCGCTAACATTTCGAGCTATGCCGCCAACACTTCGAGCCATGCCGCCAACATTTCGAGTCATGCAGACATTTCGAGCCATGCCGCCAACATTTTGAGCCATGCCGCCAACATTTCGAGCAATGCCGCCAACATTTCGAGAAAAGCCGGCAACATTTCGAGCCATGCCGCCAACATTTCGAGCCATGTCGCCAACATTTCGAGCCACGCCGCCAACATTTGGAGTCACGCCGCCAACGTTTCGAGCCATCCCGCCAACATTTCGAGCAATGCCGCCAACATTTCGAACCATGCCGCCAACATTTCTAGTCATGCCGCCAACATTTCTAGCCATGCCGTCAACACTTCGAGCCATGCCGCCAACATTTCGAGCCATGCCGCAAACATTTAGAGCTATGCCGCCAACATTTCGAGCCATGCCGCCCACTTTTCGAGCCATGCCGCCAACATTTCGAACCATGCCGCCAACATTTTGAGCCATGCCGCCAACATTTCGAGCTATGCCGCCAACATTTCAAGCCATGCCGCCAACATTTCGAGCCGTGCCGCCAACATTTTGAGCCTTGCCGCCAACATTTCGAGCCATGCCGCCAACATTTTGAGACATGCCGCCATCATTTCGAGCCATGCCGCCAACATTTCGAGTCATGCCGCCAACATTTCGAACCATGCCGCCAACATTTCGAGCTATGCCGACAACACTTCGAGCCATGCCGCCAACATTTCGAGTCATGCCGCCAACATTTCGAACCATGCCGCCAACATTTCGAGCTATGCCGCCAACACTTCGAGCCATGCCGCCAACATTTCGAGTCATGCCGCCATTTCGAGCCATGCCGCCAACATTTTGAGCCATGCCGCCAACATTTCGAGCAATGCCGCCAACATTTCTAGCCATGCCGCCAACATTTCGAGCCATGCCGCCAACATTTCGAGAAAAGCCGGCAACATTTCGAGCCATGCCGCCAACATTTCGAGCCATGTCGCCAACATTTCGAGCCACGCCGCCAACATTTGGAGTCACGCCGCCAACGTTTCGAGCCATCCCGCCAACATTTCGAGCCATGCCGCCAACATTTCGAACCATGCCGCCAACATTTCTAGCCATGCCGCCAACATTTCTAGCCATGCCGTCAACACTTCGAGCCATGCCGCCAACATTTCGAGCCATGCCGCAAACATTTAGAGCTATGCTGCCAACATTTCGAGCCATGCCGCCCACATTTCGAGCCATGCCGCCAACATTTCGAACCATGCCGCCAACATTTTGAGCCATGCCGCCAACATTTCGAGCCATGCCGCAAACATTTCGAGCTATGCCGCCAACATTTCGAGCCATGCCGCCCACATTTCGAGCCATGCCGCCAACATTTCGAACCATGCCGCCAACATTTCGAGCCATGCCGCAAATATTTTGAGCCATGCCGCCAACATTTCGAGCCACGCCGCCAACATTTCGAGCCATGCCGCCAACATTTCGAGCCATGCCGCCAACATTTCTAGCAATGCCGCCAACATTTCGAGCCATGCCGCCAACATTTCGAGATATGCCGCCAACATTTCGAGCCATGCCGCCAACATTTCTAGCAATGCCGCCAACATTTCGAGCCATGCCGCTAGCATTTCGAGTTATGCCGCCAACATTTCGAGCTATGCCGCCAATATTTCGAGCCATGCCGCCAACATTTCTAGCAATGCCGCCAACATTTCGAGCCATGCCGCTAGCATTTCGAGCTATGCCGCCAACATTTCGAGCTATGCCGCCAACATTTCGAGCCATGCCGCCAACATTTCGAGCCATGCCGCCAACATTTCGAGCTATGCCGCCAACATTTCAAGCCATGCCGCCAACATTTCGAACCGTGCCCCCAACATTTTGAGCTTTGCCGCCAACATTTCGAGCCATGCCGCCAACATTTCGAGCCATGCCGCCAACATTTCGAGCAATGCCGCCAACATTTCTATCCATGCCGCCAACATTTCGAGCCATGCCGCCAACATTTCGAGAAAAGCCGGCAACATTTCGAGCCATGCCGCCAACATTTCGAGCCATGTCGCCAACATTTCGAGCCACGCCGCCAACATTTAGAGCCACGCCGCCAACATTTCGAACCATGCTGCCAACAGTTCGAGCCATGCCGCCAACATTCCGAGCCATGTCGCCAACACTTTGGGCCATGCCGCCAACATTTCGAGCCACGCCACCAACATTTCGAACCATGCCGCCAACACTTCGAGCCATGCCGCCAACATTCCGAGCCATGTCGCCAACACTTTGAGCCATGCCGCCAACATTTCGAGCCATGCCGCGAACATTTCGAGCCATGTCGCCAACATTTCAAGCCACGCCGCCAACATTTGGAACCACGCCGTCAACATTTCGAGCCACGCAGCCAACATTTCGAACCATGCCGCCAACAGTTCGAGCCATGCCGCCAACATTCCGAGCCATGTCGCCAACACTTTGAGCCATGCCGCCAACATTTCGAGCCATGCCGCGAACATTTCGAGCTATGCCGCCAACATTTCGAGCCATGCCGCAAACATTTCGAGCTATGCCGCCAACATTTCGAGCCATGCCGCCCACATTTCGAGCCATGCCGCCAACATTTCGAACCATGCCGCCAACATTTCGAGCCATGCCGCCAATATTTCGAGCCATGCCGCCAACATTTCGAGCCACGCCGCCAACATTTCGAGCCATGCCGCCAACATTTCGAGCCATGCCGCCAACATTTCTAGCAATGCCGCCAACATTTCGAGCCATGCCGCCAGCATTTCGAGCTATGCCGCCAACATTTCGAGCTATGCCGCCAACATTTCGAGCCATGCCGCCGACATTTCTAGCAATGCCGCCAACATTTCGAGCTATGCCGCCAACATTTCGAGCCATGCCGCCAACATTTCTAGCAATGCCGCCAACACATCGAGCCATGCCGGCAGCATTTCGAGCTATGCCGCCAACATTTCGAGCTATGCCGCCAACATTTCGAGCCATGCCGCCAACATTTCGAGCCGTGTCGCCAACATTTTGAGCCTTGCCGCCAACATTTCGAGCCATGCCGCCAACATGTTGAGCCATGCCGCCATCATTTCGAGCCATGCCGCCAACATTTCGAACCATGCCGCCAACATTTCGAGCCATGCCGCCAGCATTTCGAGCTATGCCGCCAACATTTCGAGCTATGCCGCCAACATTTCGAGCAATGCCGCCAACATTTCGAGCCATGCCGCCAACATTTCGAGCCATGCCGCCAACATTTCGAGCCATGCCGCCAACATTTCGAGCCATGCCGCCAACATTTCTAGCTATGCCGCCAAAGCTTCGAGCCATGCCGCCAATATTTCAAGCCATGCCGCCAACATTTGAGCCATGCCGCCAACATTTCGAGCCATTCCGCTAACACCTCGAGCCATGCCGCCAACACTTCGAGTCATGCCGCCAACATTTCGAGCCATGCCGCCAACATTTCGAGCAATGCCGCCAACATTTCGAGCCATGCCGCCAACAGTTCCAGCCATGTCGCCAACATTTCGAGCCATGCCGCCAACATTTCGAGCCATGCCGCCAACATTTCTAGCTATGCCGCCAACATTTCGAGCCATGCCGCCAACATTTCGAGCCGTGCCGCCAACATTTTGAGCCTTGCCGCCAACATTTCGAGCCATGCCGCCAACATTTTGAGCCATGCCGCCATCATTTCGAGCCATGCCGCCAACATTTCGAGCCATGCCGCCAACATTTCGAGCAATTCCGCCAACATTTCGAGCTATGCCGCCAACATTTCGAGCCATGCCGCCAACATTTCGAGCCATGCCGCCAACATTTCGAGCTATGCCGCCAACATTTCGAGCTATGCCGCCAACATTTCGAGCAATGCCGCCAACATTTCGAGCTATGCCGCCAACATTTCGAGCCATGCCGCCAACATTTCGAGCCATGCCGCCAACATTTCGAGCTATGTCGCCAACATTTCGAGCCATGCCGCCAACATTTCGATCCGTGCCGCCAACATTTCGAGCTATGCCGCCAACATTTCGTGCCATGCCGCCAACATTTCGAGCTATGCCGCCAACATTTCGAGCCATGCCGCCAACATTTCGAGCTGTGCCGCCAACATTTTGAGCCATGCCGCCAACATTTCGAGCCATGCCGCCAACATTTTGAGCCATGCCGCCATCATTTCGAGCCATGCCGCCAACATTTCGAGTCATGCCGCCAACATTTCGAGCCATGCCGCCAATATTTCGAGCCATGCCGCCAACATTTCGAGCCATGCCGCCAACATTTCGTACCATGCCGCCAACATTTCGAGCCATGCTGCCAACATTTCGAGCCATGCCGCCAACATTTTAAGCCATGCCGCCAACATTTCGAACCACGCTGCAACATTTGGAGCTATGCCGCCAGCATTTCGAGACATGCCGCCAACATTTGGAGCCATGCCGCCAACATTTCGAGCCATGTCGCTAACATTTCGAGCCTTGCCGTCAACATTTTCAGCCATGCCGCAAACATTTCGAGCCATGCCGTCAACATTTCGAGTCATGCCGCCAACATTTCGAGCCATGCTGCCAACATTTCGAGCCATGCCACCAACATTTCGAGCCATGCCGCCAACATTTCTAGCAATGCCTCCAACATTTCGAGCCATGCCGCCAGCATTTCGAGCTATGCCGCCAACATTTCGAGCTATGCCGCCAACATTTCGAGCCATGCCGCCAGCATTTCGAGCTATGCCGCCAACATTTCGAGCTATGCCGCCAACATTTCGAGCCATGCCGCCAACATTTCGAGCAATGCCGCCGACATTTCGAGCCATGCCGCCAACATTTCGAGCCATGCCGCCAACATTTCGAGGCATGCCGCCAACATTTCGAGCCATGCCGCCAACATTTCTAGCTATGCCGCCAAAGCTTCGAGCCATGCCGCCAACATTTCAAGCTATGCCGCCAACATTTTGAGCCATGCCGCCAACATTTCGAGCCATTCCGCTAACACCTCGAGCCATGCCGCCAACACTTCGAGTCATGCCGCCAACATTTCGAGCCATTCCGCTAACACCTCGAGCTATGCCGCCAACATTTCGAGCCATGCCGCCAACATTTCGAGCAATGCCGCCAACATTTCGAGCCATGCCGCCAACATTTCGAGCCATGCCGCCAACATTTCGAGCCATGCCGCCAACATTTCGAGCCATGCCGCCAACATTTCTAGCTATGCCGCCAAAGCTTCGAGCCATGCCGCCAACATTTCTAGCTATGCCGCCAAAGCTTCGAGCCATGCCGCCAACATTTCAAGCCATGCCGCCAACATTTTGAGCCATGCCGCCAACATTTCGAGCCATTCCGCTAACACCTCGAGCCATGCCGCCAACACTTCGAGTCATGCCGCCAACATTTCGAGCCATGCCGCCAACATTTCGAGCAATGCCGCCAACATTTCGAGCCATGCCGCCAACATTTCCAGCCATGCCGCCAACATTTCGAGCCATGCCGCCAACATTTCGAGCCATGCCGCCAACATTTCGAGCTATGCCGCCAACATTTCAAGCCATGCCGCCAACATTTCGAGCCGTGCCGCCAACATTTTGAGCCTTGCCGCCAACATTTCGAGCCATGCCGCCAACATTTTGAGACATGCCGCCATCATTTCGAGCCATGCCGCCAACATTTCGAGTCATGCCGCCAACATTTCGAACCATGCCGCCAACATTTCGAGCTATGCCGCCAACACTTCGAGCCATGCCGCCAACATTTCGAGTCATGCCGCCATTTCGAGCCATGCCGTCAACATTTTGAGCAATGCCGCCAACATTTCGAGCAATGCCGCCAACATTTATAGCCATGCCGCCAACACTTCGAGCCATGCCGCCAACATTTCGAGCCATGCCGCCAACATTTCGAACCATGCCGCCAACATTTCGAGCTATGCCGCCAACACCTCGAGCTATGCCGCCAACATTTCGAGCCATGCCGCCAACATTTCGAGCAATGCCGCCAACATTTCGAGCCATGCCGCCAACATTTCGAGCCATGCCGCCAACATTTCGTGCCATGCCGCCAACATTTCGAGCCATGCCGCCAACATTTCTAGCTATGCCGCCAAAGCTTCGAGCCATGCCGCCAACACTTCTAGCTATGCCGCCAAAGCTTCGAGCCATGCCGCCAACATTTCAAGCCATGCCGCCAACATTTTGAGCCATGCCGCCAACATTTCGAGCCATTCCGCTAACACCTCGAGCCATGCCGCCAACACTTCGAGTCATGCCGCCAACATTTCGAGCCATGCCGCCAACATTTCGAGCAATGCCGCCAACATTTCGAGCCATGCCGCCAACATTTCCAGCCATGCCGCCAACATTTCGAGCCATGCCGCCAACATTTCGAGCCATGCCGCCAACATTTCGAGCTATGCCGCCAACATTTCAAGCCATGCCGCCAACATTTCGAGCCGTGCCGCCAACATTTTGAGCTTTGCCGCCAACATTTCGAGCCATGCCGCCAACATTTTGAGACATGCCGCCATCATTTCGAGCCATGCCGCCAACATTTCGAGTCATGCCGCCAACATTTCGAACCATGCCGCCAACATTTCGAGCTATGCCGCCAACACTTCGAGCCATGCCGCCAACATTTCGAGTCATGCCGCCATTTCGAGCCATGCCGCCAACATTTTGAGCAATGCCGCCAACATTTCGAGCAATGCCGCCAACATTTATAGCCATGCCGCCAACATTTCGAGCCATGCCGCCAACGTTTCGAGCCATGCCGCCAACATTTCGAACCATGCCGCTAACATTTCGAGCTATGCCGCCAACACTTCGAGCCATGCCGCCAACATTTCGAGTCATGCCGACATTTCGAGCCATGCCGCCAACATTTTGAGCCATGCCGCCAACATTTCGAGCAATGCCGCCAACATTTCGAGAAAAGCCGGCAACATTTCGAGCCATGCCGCCAACATTTCGAGCCATGTCGCCAACATTTCGAGCCACGCCGCCAACATTTGGAGTCACGCCGCCAACGTTTCGAGACATCCCGCCAACATTTCGAGCAATGCCGCCAACATTTCGAACCATGCCGCCAACATTTCTAGTCATGCCGCCAACATTTCTAGCCATGCCGTCAACACTTCGAGCCATGCCGCCAACATTTCGAGCCATGCCGCAAACATTTAGAGCTATGCCGCCAACATTTCGAGCCATGCCGCCCACTTTTCGAGCCATGCCGCCAACATTTCGAACCATGCCGCCAACATTTTGAGCCATGCCGCCAACATTTCGAGCTATGCCGCCAACATTTCAAGCCATGCCGCCAACATTTCGAGCCGTGCCGCCAACATTTTGAGCCTTGCCGCCAACATTTCGAGCCATGCCGCCAACATTTTGAGACATGCCGCCATCATTTCGAGCCATGCCGCCAACATTTCGAGTCATGCCGCCAACATTTCGAACCATGCCGCCAACATTTCGAGCTATGCCGACAACACTTCGAGCCATGCCGCCAACATTTCGAGTCATGCCGCCAACATTTCGAACCATGCCGCCAACATTTCGAGCTATGCCGCCAACACTTCGAGCCATGCCGCCAACATTTCGAGTCATGCCGCCATTTCGAGCCATGCCGCCAACATTTTGAGCCATGCCGCCAACATTTCGAGCAATGCCGCCAACATTTCTAGCCATGCCGCCAACATTTCGAGCCATGCCGCCAACATTTCGAGAAAAGCCGGCAACATTTCGAGCCATGCCGCCAACATTTCGAGCCATGTCGCCAACATTTCGAGCCACGCCGCCAACATTTGGAGTCACGCCGCCAACGTTTCGAGCCATCCCGCCAACATTTCGAGCCATGCCGCCAACATTTCGAACCATGCCGCCAACATTTCTAGCCATGCCGCCAACATTTCTAGCCATGCCGTCAACACTTCGAGCCATGCCGCCAACATTTCGAGCCATGCCGCAAACATTTAGAGCTATGCTGCCAACATTTCGAGCCATGCCGCCCACATTTCGAGCCATGCCGCCAACATTTCGAACCATGCCGCCAACATTTTGAGCCATGCCGCCAACATTTCGAGCCATGCCGCAAACATTTCGAGCTATGCCGCCAACATTTCGAGCCATGCCGCCCACATTTCGAGCCATGCCGCCAACATTTCGAACCATGCCGCCAACATTTCGAGCCATGCCGCAAATATTTTGAGCCATGCCGCCAACATTTCGAGCCACGCCGCCAACATTTCGAGCCATGCCGCCAACATTTCGAGCCATGCCGCCAACATTTCTAGCAATGCCGCCAACATTTCGAGCCATGCCGCCAACATTTCGAGATATGCCGCCAACATTTCGAGCCATGCCGCCAACATTTCTAGCAATGCCGCCAACATTTCGAGCCATGCCGCTAGCATTTCGAGCTATGCCGCCAACATTTCGAGCTATGCCGCCAATATTTCGAGCCATGCCGCCAACATTTCTAGCAATGCCGCCAACATTTCGAGCCATGCCGCTAGCATTTCGAGCTATGCCGCCAACATTTCGAGCTATGCCGCCAACATTTCGAGCCATGCCGCCAACATTTCGAGCCATGCCGCCAACATTTCGAGCTATGCCGCCAACATTTCAAGCCATGCCGCCAACATTTCGAGCCGTGCCCCCAACATTTTGAGCTTTGCCGCCAACATTTCGAGCCATGCCGCCAACATTTTGAGACATGCCGCCATCATTTCGAGCCATGCCGCCAACATTTCGAGTCATGCCGCCAACATTTCGAACCATGCCCCAACATTTCGAGCTATGCCGCCAACACTTCGAGCCATGCCGCCAACATTTCGAGTCATGCCGCCATTTCGAGCCATGCCGCCAACATTTTGAGCAATGCCGCCAACATTTCGAGCAATGCCGCCAACATTTATAGCCATGCCGCCAACATTTCGAGCCATGCCGCCAACATTTCGAGCCATGCCGCCAACATTTCGAACCATGCCGCTAACATTTCGAGCTATGCCGCCAACACTTCGAGCCATGCCGCCAACATTTCGAGTCATGCCGACATTTCGAGCCATGCCGCCAACATTTTGAGCCATGCCGCCAACATTTCGAGCAATGCCGCCAACATTTCTAACCATGCCGCCAACATTTCGAGCAATGCCGCCAACATTTCGAGAAAAGCCGGCAACATTTCGAGCCATGCCGCCAACATTTCGAGCCATGTCGCCAACATTTTGAGCCACGCCGCCAACATTTGGAGTCACGCCGCCAACGTTTCAAGCCACATCCCTCGCCAACATTTCGAGCAATGCCGCCAACATTTCGAACCATACCGCCAACATTTCTAGTCATGCCGCCAACATTTCTAGCCATGCCGTCAACACTTCGAGCCATGCCGCCAACATTTCGAGCCATGCCGCAAACATTTAGAGCTATGCCGCCAACATTTCGAGCCATGCCGCCCACTTTTCGAGCCATGCCGCCAACATTTCGAACCATGCCGCCAACATTTTGAGCCATGCCGCCAACATTTCGAGCTATGCCGCCAACATTTCAAGCCATGCCGCCAACATTTCGAGCCGTGCCGCCAACATTTTGAGCCTTGCCGCCAACATTTCGAGCCATGCCGCCAACATTTTGAGACATGCCGCCATCATTTCGAGCCATGCCGCCAACATTTCGAGTCATGCCGCCAACATTTCGAACCATGCCGCCAACATTTCGAGCTATGCCGACAACACTTCGAGCCATGCCGCCAACATTTCGAGTCATGCCGCCAACATTTCGAACCATGCCGCCAACATTTCGAGCTATGCCGCCAACACTTCGAGCCATGCCGCCAACATTTCGAGTCATGCCGCCATTTCGAGCCATGCCGTCAACATTTTGAGCCATGCCGCCAACATTTCGAGCAATGCCGCCAACATTTCTAGCCATGCCGCCAACATTTCGAGCCACGCCACCAACATTTGGAGTCACGCCGCCAACGTTTCGAGCCATCCCGCCAACATTTCGAGCCATGCCGCCAACATTTCGAACCATGCCGCCAACATTTCTAGCCATGCCGCCAACATTTCTAGCCATGCCGTCAACACTTCGAGCCATGCCGCCAACATTTCGAGCCATGCCGCAAACATTTAGAGCTATGCTGCCAACATTTCGAGCCATGCCGCCCACATTTCGAGCCATGCCGCCAACATTTCGAGCCATGCCGCAAACATTTCGAGCTATGCCGCCAACATTTCGAGCCATGCCGCCCACATTTCGAGCCATGCCGCCAACATTTCGAACCATGCCGCCAACATTTCGAGCCATGCCGCAAATATTTTGAGCCATGCCGCCAACATTTCGAGCCACGCCGCCAACATTTCGAGCCATGCCGCCAACATTTCGAGCCATGCCGCCAACATTTCTAGCAATGCCGCCAACATTTCGAGCCATGCCGCCAGCATTTTGAGCTATGCCGCCAACATTTCGAGATATGCCGCCAACATTTCGAGCCATGCCGCCAACATTTCTAGCAATGCCGCCAACATTTCGAGCCATGCCGCTAGCATTTCGAGCTATGCCGCCAACATTTCGAGCAATGCCGCCAATATTTCGAGCCATGCCGCCAACATTTCGAGCAAAGCCGCTAATACTTCTAGCTATGCCGCCAAAGCTTCGAGCCATGCCGCCAACATTTCAAGCCATGCCGCCAACATTTTGAGCGATGCCGCCAACATTTCGAGCCATGCCGCCAACATTTCGAGCTATGCCGCCAACATTTCGAGCCATGCCGCCAACATTTCGAGCCGTGCCGCCAACATTGTTAGCCATGCCGCCAACATTTCGAGCCATGCCGCCAATATTTCAGGCCACGCCGCAACATTTCTAGCAATGCCGTCAACATTTCGAGCCACGCCGCCAACATTTCGAACCATGCCGCCAACAGTTCGAGCCATGCCGCCAACATTCCGAGCCATGTCGCCAACACTTTGAGCCATGTCGCCAACACTTTGAGCCATGCCGCGAACATTTCGAGCCATGCCGCAAACATTTCGAGCTATGCCGCCAACATTTCGAGCCATGCCGCTCACATTTCGAGCCGTGCCGCCAACATTTTTAGCCATGCCGCCAACATTTCGAGCCACGCCGCCAACATTTCGAACCATGCCGCCAACAGTTCGAGCCATGCCGCCAACATTCCGAGCCATGTCGCCAACACTTTGAGCCATGCCGCGAACATTTCGAGCCATGCCGCAAACATTTCGAGCTATGCCGCCAACATTTCGAGCCATGCCGCCCACATTTCGAGCCATGCGGCCAACATTTCGAAACATGCCGCCAACATTTCGAGCCATGCCGCCAATATTTCGAGCCATGCCGCCAACATTTCGAGCCACGCCGCCAACATTTCGAGCCATGCCGCCAACATTTCGAGCTAGGCCGCCAACTTTTCGAGCCATGCCGCCAACATTTCGAGCTAGGCCGCCAACATTTCGAGCCACGCCGCCAACATTTCGAGCCATGCCGCCAACATTTCGAGCTAGGCCGCAAACATTTCGAGCTATGCCGCCAACATTTCGAGCCATGCCGCCCACATTTCGGGCCATGCGGCCAACATTTCGAAACATGCCGCCAACATTTCGAGCCATGCCGCCAATATTTCGAGCCATGCCGCCAACATTTCGAGCCACGCCGCCAACATTTCGAGCCATGCCGCCAACATTTCGAGCCACGCCGCCAACATTTCGAACCATGCCGCGAACATTTCGAGCCATGTCGCCAACATTTCAAGCCACGCCGCCAACATTTGGAACCACGCCGTCAACATTTCGAGCCACGCAGCCAACATTTCGAACCATGCCGCCAACAGTTCGAGCCATGCCGCCAACATTCCGAGCCATGTCGCCAACACTTTGAGCCATGCCGCCAACATTTCGAGCAATGCCGCGAACATTTCGAGCTATGCCGCCAACATTTCGAGCCATGCCGCAAACATTTCGAGCTATGCCGCCAACATTTCGAGCCATGCCGCAAACATTTCGAGCTATGCCGCCAACATTTCGAGCCATGCCGCGAACATTTCGAGCTATGCCGCCAACATTTCGAGCCATGCCGCAAACATTTCGAGCTATGCCGCCAACATTTCGAGCCATGCCGCCCACATTTCAGGCCATGCCGCCAACATTTCGAACCATGCCGCCAACATTTCGAGCCATGCCGCCAATATTTCGAGCCATGCCGCCAACATTTCGAGCCACGCCGCCAACATTTCGAGCCATGCCGCCAACATTTCGAGCCATGCCGCCAACATTTCTAGCAATGCCGCCAACATTTCGAGCCATGCCGCCAGCATTTCGAGCTATGCCGCCAACATTTCGAGCTATGCCGCCAACATTTCGAGCCATGCCGCCGACATTTCTAGCAATGCCGCCAACATTTCGAGCTATGCCGCCAACATTTCGAGCCATGCCGCCAACATTTCTAGCAATGCCGCCAACACATCGAGCCATGCCGGCAGCATTTCGAGCTATGCCGCCAACATTTCGAGCTATGCCGCCAACATTTCGAGCCATGCCGCCAACATTTCGAGCCGTGTCGCCAACATTTTGAGCCTTGCCGCCAACATTTCGAGCCATGCCGCCATTTCGAGCCATGCCGTCAACATTTTGAGCAATGCCGCCAACATTTCGAGCAATGCCGCCAACATTTATAGCCATGCCGCCAACACTTCGAGCCATGCCGCCAACATTTCGAGCCATGCCGCCAACATTTCGAACCATGCCGCCAACATTTCGAGCTATGCCGCCAACACCTCGAGCTATGCCGCCAACATTTCGAGCCATGCCGCCAACATTTCGAGCAATGCCGCCAACATTTCGAGCCATGCCGCCAACTTTTCGAGCCATGCCGCCAACATTTCGTGCCATGCCGCCAACATTTCGAGCCATGCCGCCAACATTTCTAGCTATGCCGCCAAAGCTTCGAGCCATGCCGCCAACACTTCTAGCTATGCCGCCAAAGCTTCGAGCCATGCCGCCAACATTTCAAGCCATGCCGCCAACATTTTGAGCCATGCCGCCAACATTTCGAGCCATTCCGCTAACACCTCGAGCCATGCCGCCAACACTTCGAGTCATGCCGCCAACATTTCGAGCCATGCCGCCAACATTTCGAGCAATGCCGCCAACATTTCGAGCCATGCCGCCAACATTTCCAGCCATGCCGCCAACATTTCGAGCCATGCCGCCAACATTTCGAGCCATGCCGCCAACATTTCGAGCTATGCCGCCAACATTTCAAGCCATGCCGCCAACATTTCGAGCCGTGCCGCCAACATTTTGAGCTTTGCCGCCAACATTTCGAGCCATGCCGCCAACATTTTGAGACATGCCGCCATCATTTCGAGCCATGCCGCCAACATTTCGAGTCATGCCGCCAACATTTCGAACCATGCCGCCAACATTTCGAGCTATGCCGCCAACACTTCGAGCCATGCCGCCAACATTTCGAGTCATGCCGCCATTTCGAGCCATGCCGCCAACATTTTGAGCAATGCCGCCAACATTTCGAGCAATGCCGCCAACATTTATAGCCATGCCGCCAACATTTCGAGCCATGCCGCCAACGTTTCGAGCCATGCCGCCAACATTTCGAACCATGCCGCTAACATTTCGAGCTATGCCGCCAACACTTCGAGCCATGCCGCCAACATTTCGAGTCATGCCGACATTTCGAGCCATGCCGCCAACATTTTGAGCCATGCCGCCAACATTTCGAGCAATGCCGCCAACATTTCGAGAAAAGCCGGCAACATTTCGAGCCATGCCGCCAACATTTCGAGCCATGTCGCCAACATTTCGAGCCACGCCGCCAACATTTGGAGTCACGCCGCCAACGTTTCGAGCCATCCCGCCAACATTTCGAGCAATGCCGCCAACATTTCGAACCATGCCGCCAACATTTCTAGTCATGCCGCCAACATTTCTAGCCATGCCGTCAACACTTCGAGCCATGCCGCCAACATTTCGAGCCATGCCGCAAACATTTAGAGCTATGCCGCCAACATTTCGAGCCATGCCGCCCACTTTTCGAGCCATGCCGCCAACATTTCGAACCATGCCGCCAACATTTTGAGCCATGCCGCCAACATTTCGAGCTATGCCGCCAACATTTCAAGCCATGCCGCCAACATTTCGAGCCGTGCCGCCAACATTTTGAGCCTTGCCGCCAACATTTCGAGCCATGCCGCCAACATTTTGAGACATGCCGCCATCATTTCGAGCCATGCCGCCAACATTTCGAGTCATGCCGCCAACATTTCGAACCATGCCGCCAACATTTCGAGCTATGCCGACAACACTTCGAGCCATGCCGCCAACATTTCGAGTCATGCCGCCAACATTTCGAACCATGCCGCCAACATTTCGAGCTATGCCGCCAACACTTCGAGCCATGCCGCCAACATTTCGAGTCATGCCGCCATTTCGAGCCATGCCGCCAACATTTTGAGCCATGCCGCCAACATTTCGAGCAATGCCGCCAACATTTCTAGCCATGCCGCCAACATTTCGAGCCATGTCGCCAACATTTCGAGAAAAGCCGGCAACATTTCGAGCCATGCCGCCAACATTTCGAGCCATGTCGCCAACATTTCGAGCCACGCCGCCAACATTTGGAGTCACGCCGCCAACGTTTCGAGCCATCCCGCCAACATTTCGAGCCATGCCGCCAACATTTCGAACCATGCCGCCAACATTTCTAGCCATGCCGCCAACATTTCTAGCCATGCCGTCAACACTTCGAGCCATGCCGCCAACATTTCGAGCCATGCCGCAAACATTTAGAGCTATGCTGCCAACATTTCGAGCCATGCCGCCCACATTTCGAGCCATGCCGCCAACATTTCGAACCATGCCGCCAACATTTTGAGCCATGCCGCCAACATTTCGAGCCATGCCGCAAACATTTCGAGCTATGCCGCCAACATTTCGAGCCATGCCGCCCACATTTCGAGCCATGCCGCCAACATTTCGAACCATGCCGCCAACATTTCGAGCCATGCCGCAAATATTTTGAGCCATGCCGCCAACATTTCGAGCCACGCCGCCAACATTTCGAACCATGCCGCCAACATTTCGAGCTATGCCGACAACACTTCGAGCCATGCCGCCAACATTTCGAGTCATGCCGCCAACATTTCGAGCCATGCCGCCAACATTTCTAGCAATGCCGCCAACATTTCGAGCCATGCCGCCAACATTTCGAGATATGCCGCCAACATTTCGAGCCATGACGCCAACATTTCTAGCAATGCCGCCAACATTTCGAGCCATGCCGCTAGCATTTCGAGCTATGCCGCCAACATTTCGAGCTATGCCGCCAATATTTCGAGCCATGCCGCCAACATTTCTAGCAATGCCGCCAACATTTCGAGCCATGCCGCTAGCATTTCGAGCTATGCCGCCAACATTTCGAGCTATGCCGCCAACATTTCGAGCCATGCCGCCAACATTTCGAGCCATGCCGCCAACATTTCGAGCTATGCCGCCAACATTTCAAGCCATGCCGCCAACATTTCGAGCCGTGCCCCCAACATTTTGAGCTTTGCCGCCAACATTTCGAGCCATGTCGCCAACATTTTGAGACATGCCGCCATCATTTCGAGCCATGCCGCCAACATTTCGAGTCATGCCGCCAACATTTCGAGTCATGCCGCCATTTCGAGCCATGCCGCCAACATTTTGAGCAATGCCGCCAACATTTCGAGCAATGCCGCCAACATTTATAGCCATGCCGCCAACATTTCGAGCCATGCCGCCAACATTTCGAGCCATGCCGCCAACATTTCGAACCATGCCGCTAACATTTCGAGCTATGCCGCCAACACTTCGAGCCATGCCGCCAACATTTCGAGTCATGCCGACATTTCGAGCCATGCCGCCAACATTTTGAGCCATGCCGCCAACATTTCGAGCAATGCCGCCAACATTTCTAACCATGCCGCCAACATTTCGAGCAATGCCGCCAACATTTCGAGAAAAGCCGGCAACATTTCGAGCCATGCCGCCAACATTTCGAGCCATGTCGCCAACATTTTGAGCCACGCCGCCAACATTTGGAGTCACGCCGCCAACGTTTCAAGCCATCCCGCCAACATTTCGAGCAATGCCGCCAACATTTCGAACCATACCGCCAACATTTCTAGTCATGCCGCCAACATTTCTAGCCATGCCGTCAACACTTCGAGCCATGCCGCCAACATTTCGAGCCATGCCGCAAACATTTAGAGCTATGCCGCCAACATTTCGAGCCATGCCGCCCACTTTTCGAGCCATGCCGCCAACATTTCGAACCATGCCGCCAACATTTTGAGCCATGCCGCCAACATTTCGAGCTATGCCGCCAACATTTCAAGCCATGCCGCCAACATTTCGAGCCGTGCCGCCAACATTTTGAGCCTTGCCGCCAACATTTCGAGCCATGCCGCCAACATTTTGAGACATGCCGCCATCATTTCGAGCCATGCCGCCAACATTTCGAGTCATGCCGCCAACATTTCGAACCATGCCGCCAACATTTCGAGCTATGCCGACAACACTTCGAGCCATGCCGCCAACATTTCGAGTCATGCCGCCAACATTTCGAACCATGCCGCCAACATTTCGAGCTATGCCGCCAACACTTCGAGCCATGCCGCCAACATTTCGAGTCATGCCGCCAT